>JANHAO010019962.1:0-13020 GCA_026873985.1 Saraca asoca
CCAACATAACTCCTAAAGTTTATGTCATAATATATGGACATAATAATGTTAAAATTTATTTATCATAGTAAATGACATTAAATCCGAGAGTAACTCATTCATAATCATCCATTAATTATTATGAATGCATAAAATTTTTTTCAGGCTCTAAAACAATTAATAGCATCATTAATTTTAAATTTTAAATTCCATTAAAATAATAATAAATATTTCCTGAATTGAAAAAAATTATTTAAAATTTCTAAAATATAGAAAATAACTCCCGGAGTGTGCAGGAAAAAATCGAATCAAGAAGACTTTTCCCTTGCACGCACGCGCCTGCACGCGCTCTTGGCCACGAGTGGGCATTGCTGGGGAAGCACTATTCATCTTCCCTAGCATCCGGGTCACTCAGACACAGTTTCGACCTGTTTTACAGCAAAACGGGTCGAAGGCCATAACTTGCTCATTTTTTATCTAAATTTGATGATTTTGGTGTTTATGGAATGAGAATTTTATGATCTACAAAAGGCCTATATCAATTTTGGATTGTTTCAACAAAAAAAATTGAGTTTTGGTCAAAAAACCATTTGGCTGGGCGTTTAGGGTCTGTTCGGTTCCAACTCAAAATTCTCTCTCAATTCTTAACCAAATCTAGCAATTTTGATCCCATATGATTCATAAGACACTAATCTACACAAGCGCTCAACAAATTTGGTATAATTTTGCTCAAAAAGAAGTAATTTGAAAGGAAAAATTCAATGCCTTCTCAGGTTCTCCAAATCGGGTTGGCCAAAAATTGCTATTCAAACTAGAAAATTTTCCAACAATTTCATGTTTGCAATATCTTCCTAGAAGGCTAAGATTATAATTAGGTAAAAATTGAACCCAATTGCACAAAAAATAATCAATTACCATAGATGTTTTTGGGATAATTCAAAGTGGGTTTATGAATATATGAAATAGTTCTAAATTACAGTCATAGTATGATTAGAACAGGCTCTGATACCAATTGTTAAAATCCAATCACAATATAAATCATATGATCTAATCACTACCATGACATATAATTATACAAACTAATTAAAATTGTAACAAAAGGTTTCCAGATCTTACTTGGAAATGAAGCTGATGGAGAAGCCATTGATTCCAAATTAGCCTGCAGAGAAAAGAAGGGAGAAACTATTCCTATGACCACATAGACACTATTAATCAGTTTTAGATGGGGAAACTGATATTTTGAAGTGGTTAGGAATAGGGGCCTCCCCTATGATTATAAAGAGGATTGGGGCAAGTGCACCCATAAAAAACAAGCCCAATCAGAGGGTCCATATCCACATTAGCCCAGTTACAAGATCACTTCATTAAATGAGCTTTTACAAAGTAGGCTCAACAAAATGACACATAATTAACTGAACTTATTGTATTATGTTAGTCCAAAATATATAAAAATGCTAACACTTTTATGACAAGCATCAAAGCAGTTTTCATGTGGATTTGCAAAATGAAAAATGATACAATTACATCAATTCTTCGATTTAGGTGCTATACATAATCTGATAATGTAATGATTTTCCCAGTAAAATTTTGTTATAAACATGAGAAAACACACACAATGGATGTGAACAGTGACAGGGGCAGGATCCATTAGTGAGAATAGTAAAATAAATAATTATATCACATTGTTATTATTATATTGAAAAAATATACATCGAATCGTTAATATTGTAATTTTAGAAAATATATTTACATTCTACTGTCCTTGACTTGATTTCACATTTGAAATCATTGTATAGTCAATTCATTAAGAATTATTTTAAATATATTTTCATCGGTTTATATAACTAAGTAGTCATTTTCATGCATCTTCTATTCGATTATATAATCAATTACTCAAAATCTTTGTTACGAAAAATGATCTCTGCACAGTTGTTATAATAATTGGTAAGAGTAAGGCTATACAATTATTAAGAGTTTTTAATTTTTATTTGAAAAAGAATAAAAATTCACACAATTAATCATAACTAAAATACCCTTAGTTTTGAATGAATTTATTATGCTATTTTTCATAAATTTTCAATTATTGTAACAAAGTAAAGGGACTATAAAATCAATATAAACAAACCAATTAAATATAATGAAATCTTGTGAATTGTGCATAATGTTATATTTTAATATAATTATTAAAGAAATAATTAATTTATGTTTTAATATTTCAATGAGATAAAATTTAAAAATTAATAAGTTGTTTTTATGGCACATATAATAGAATGTAGATTTTTAAAAAAAATCAGTGAAAACACTCAATTTAAAATATACGTAACCTCGTGGCTAAATATGAGTAATATAACATTATTCTAAGAGAATGAAAAGAATAATCATAATTACCGAATCTTAACATAAAGAGAATTGTTCAAATCCACATAAATTTTTAATTCAACTCCTTGCAAATTTATGAGATCGTTATAGTAATTGATGTCTACATTTGTATTGTTTCCATAAATTAATGAAGTATACTTTTCCAATGGACTCGACAAAGTCTAGACCTTCGAATCCAAGGCACTTAGACCGCACTATCAAACATTACATTAATTTACTCATTTTGTTGACAGAAAAAGAAGGGGAAAGCAAATGACTGATCAGGCATCACTTTTGAAAAATCTATGTTTATTGTAGTCTCTTTGGACCAAAATGTGACAATCATTCATATTAAGTAAGACACTTTCCTTGCTAATACCTAATCAAATCAATAGCGCCAAATTCGGGTGCATGCAACATGGCTGCTGCCAATTTATGAAGGCTCAATAACTTCGCAAATCCTTGTAGTTTGTACTAGTTTTTGTTAGAGAATCTTCTACCTTGAATAATTCAAACTCCAATTAAATATATATTCTAACCTAGATGCACTGACACTTCATATAGCAGTCGTATCCGTGTGTTGAAAACATTTCCGACATCGACACTGACACGAAACGTGTCGGGGTCATGTCAGTAATTTCAAAAAGTTCGGACACTCGTTTCCTATTCCGACACGCGTGTCAAGCTCGATTCTGGGGCCGTGTCCATAATTTTAAAAAATTTAGACACGCATTCTCTATTTCAACATGCATGTCAAGCTCGATTTTCAGTTTATTATTTGTTATACCATATCATTTAATATTATGAATATTTATTTTCATGTGAAAAAATAATAATTATAATATATATTTTTACAAATAAGCATAATATTTTTTAATATTTATAAATGTACCCCTATATTTTTATTATTTACACGTATCCCCCACGTGTCGGTGTCCTATATTTTTTGAAAATGCCGTATTCCCGTGTCCGTGTTTTTCCATGTTCGTGTGTTGGTGTCTGTGCAACATAGATTCTAACAAACTCATATTTTAACCTTTTCATAATATCAGATAATCATCATAAATATAATACATTTTTTTAAAAATTTATTTGTTTTTAAATTTCTAATTACTCAACTCGCGTATATAAATATTGTACTCTTGTATACAAGAGTAATAATTAGAACTTATGACATCTCTTTATACATTAATAATTTTCAAATCACAACCGATATTTAAAAATTTTAAATCATGAATCTGTAGTGGTACCTGAATCTTTTGGTACTAGTTCTTAGTGTTAATTAGATAGACCAAAATTTATCATTGTGACGCTTGTGGATTCATTTGCTACTCTCTATTAGTTAAGGGAAATGAGTATAATAGCTAGTCTTGGGATGAGTCCAAGACCTGCGATAAGTCTTGCTTCATTTGCCTCGCATATGGCCATTTGTTTGCATATTGCGTTTTGTAATTTTGGTTTGCAATTAAAGATGAAGACGTTGGTTTGCTAAGTGCATATTGGTAGCAGACGTGTGTGGTGTACAATTAATCTTCGAATCCAATGACATGAATCATGGTAACATAGTCGGAAATATTGGTTAACGGGTTAAATATTTACAAATAAGAAAATTTAATTTTAGCATATAAAATATATTATGTAATTTTATAAAAATCAATTTATATCATCTATGTTATAATTTTTATAAAAAATATTTATTATTAATTCAATAAAATATTGTGTTCTACCTAAAAGTTTATAATCAGACGCTTACTTTTCATCAATATATATTTATTAGGTAATTTTTTATGTTTTTCTATTACCCTCCTCTTTCAGCAGTTCATCAACTCACTATATGACATAAAAAATGAAAATTAAAAAAAAAAATAAATTCAAATCTTATGCTTATGATTCTAAATTTTATGGTATTACATTAACTATTTGTGACTTTCAAAAATATATCAATAAATAATTTTTCTAGTAAAATTATATTAATAGATCAACAACATCAAAGTATAAAAATTATGAGTGAAAAAATAGAATTAAAAGAGGAGCTAATATTCTAATATTTATAATAAAATATAACACAATTAATGTATTGTTTAAGAAGTCAATGGAATCAGTTGACCTTATATTTCATATGTGACTCTGCACTGTGAATCATTTTTGATACTGTAACTTTCTATTGCTTTGGTTTATTATTTTTGTCTATGTTAACTAAAATATTTTAATGTACAAAAATTCGAACTTTAATTCACTCCAACACCTCACTCTACCTTTATAATTTGGTGAAGTGCATCGATATAAAAATTGAAACAAACAATATGACAATTGCTTAGTCTTATCACACAACATCATGAAATTTTGGACTTCTAACTATAATTTACCATTTATTATCACATGTAAACACAAAAAATGCATGTTTTAGCAAAAACGAAGGGTAGCCATAGAAAAATATAAACAATGGATATATACGCGCTATTAGATGCGCTTTAAATGATTTTGTAACAGCAATCCGATGAGTACATTTATAAGAAAGCAAAAATTGTGTTAGGAAAAATTATTTTAAAGTCAGATTATGTCAAAAGAAATTTATAATAATATTTACATATTATTTAATCTCTTGAGAACCTTGGCAAGAAGATTTTAATATAAAACTTGTCCTATATTTTTAATTAATAGGACAAACTATTTTTAGCTAGGTCAGATTATATCGACAATCTCTTTAATATTTACAAAATTTGATTCTTATAAATTTCCAACCATTAGTAGGAGAGGCTGGTTCTTTTTAATTACTCTTTACTACTTTGGATTATATAGATGATAAGTAGCAAGATCGCCAGTGATTCTGCGTGATTTTTGCACTAAATAATAGTAAGATATAATTTTATTCTTTATATTTATGTTGTATTTGTTTTGATGAAAAATAAAATTTTATGAAAAATATTTTTCTAAAAAAATGCATTTGTAGATAAGGAACTCATTTTTTGTTAGGAAAACATAAGAGAAAATCTTTTTCTTATTTGTGGCATATATAAAAGTAAATTATTTTTTATTAAAAAATATCATTATATACGTAAATTTCATCCTTAATATTAAGTCAGACAATAATCATTTTATTATTAGAATAATTTTATAATATGAGTCAACAAATCCTTATAAGTAAAAATCAAAAGTGCTGACACTTTTAACGATGTAGTGACACTCAATGATGCCTCGAGGTTTTTCTCTTCTTTAGTGTCTTAAGTTTGAACTCAAGACATTGCATGTATGTTGAATGGTTTATCACTTTTGCTATTATAAAAAGTATCAAAATTGTCTGAATACTTTCTCAACATAACCTTAATAATTATTGAATATCAACTTTGTAGGGATTGAACAGAGGAAAGAAGAAGAGAAGAGAGAGGGGATGGGAGGAAGGGAAGGATGGAGAGGCTTACAGAGAAGAAAGAGAAAATTGAGAGAGGGACAGAGGATAATAGAGAGAGAGAGAGAGTAATAAAGGAATGAGATAAGTGTGAGAGAGTGTTTGGTAGAAAGAGAGAGAGAGATAGGAGAGAGAAGGTATAAGAGAAGGAAGTTAAGTGAAAAGGATAGAGAGTGAAAAAGATAAGAGAAAAGGGTACTAAAAAAAAAAAGAAAAAAGTAAACAGTACAAGAGGCAAGCAATTAGTTGTAGTGTTGCTAGTGATAAGCTAGAAAATATGACCCAACAAGGCATGGTACATGAGACAAAGTTGAAGCTCTAACTTCATCATATGTTAATGGTGCAAGAGGAGTTACCATTACTTTATAAGTGAATATTGATAAATAGAGCCCCTTAATTGGAGTGGATCAACATAGTTGGACCATGCACAATGGTGAAATGATCATCACAAAGAGTAAGGTTAGCAGTACATGACAAAAGTGATCCATCGAGTACATTTCTAGGCTTAAATTAATTCTAATAGTAGAGTTTTCACATGAGTTATGAGAATGAATTAATAAGGGAGGTAGATGGGGTTTATATAATTGTCGATCACACCATCTATTTTGTTTCTAAACAAATGGCAGCATCCACATGTTCATGATGTATCATTGGCATGGATGAGATTCTCACCTTGTGGTTGATAGCATAGTCAAGCCATCCATGCATGACCTTGAGTGTATTGACTTATATGAGGCCAGTAAGGGTTATTTTGTATGTGACAAGCTTAGTAGCTGAGTCATGGTTTAAGTTGATTGACCAAAGACCCTTGTTGCTCGACTATGACTCTGTCTCATGCTAACGCTTCCATGTGATCTGTCTCTTTACAAGGACTTGGATTTTATTTGTGGTGTTATGGGTTGATCGTTCAATTGTAACCCTACTCCATGTATCTTACTCTTGATGGACCTTGTTTGCTCAACTAGGCTACTGGGTTAGTTCACTAGCCATAGCCCTAATGAATTTATTTTGTACTGTGTCATTTGCCTCCCTCCATCCAAACACTACGTCATTTGGATGAAAAAGTCTTTTCATTTTTCCACACCAACTATTGAATAGCTACCACAAGTACTCATTATTACACTTATATTTTCAAGGTAGATCTTGGGTCGTTAATTTCATATCATGACATGGATCACGATCTGGCCCATTCATCTTGGCTTCTCCTAGTCATTGGATTGCTTTGTTTTTTCCTTTAAATAGTGAGGCAGAACTTTCAAAATCACTTTTGCTTGGGAGTTTTCTTTTTTGAACTCCTATAGAGCTCTTTTCTTTAGGTATATTTTCTCCTTTTCGGTGCTAATAGCTTTTTGCCTTTGCTTGGTCTTAGATGATTCTTATAGCTTTGGTAGTGTAAGACTTTGTTTTACCGGCCTTATTATAACTGCTCCTACTCTCAATGACTATGTCTATGACTTTATCCCATTTCCTTTTATGGCTCAGATTAAGGCTCCAACATTGAAGCAGAGTTTTGAGGTGATAAGTAGCCAAGCATCCTTTGTCATTCAAAATCATTTCTTAGTCATGCTAAGACCTTGCATCCTTGCAAGTGTAAAAGCCTATTCAATGACTCTTCAAAGGATAAAGGAATTAGTTCTACCTCTGATGTTTCCATTCTTTCATCCAAAAAGCATAAGCTAGGATCATGGTATGAGCTTTTACCATTCAATGTGCCTGATGAGGCATTGCTCGATTTTGATAACATAAACAGGCTTTGGTATGAAAATCTAGATTATTAAGCATTTCTCTAAGGTAAGCTTTTGCCTCCATCCAACATCAATTGGAATGCTACTTTCATGTTTGATCATGGTCCCCCCCACCTTATCAAATCGTTAACAACCCAAGTTGTATGGGTTGCTGCCTTTATACTATATACCATTCTAGTTCTAGTGCAGGTCGAGAAAGAACATTCGACTACTGATTCTAATGCCTTGGAGAGCTTGAAGAAGGACTTGGAAACAAAGTCTACAGAATTGGTCGATTGGGACAAGAACATCCAAACAAATTTCCAAATTGGTTAAAGAGATAGATACTACAAAAGCGGAGAAGGAGAAATCATTTAAGCTACTTCTTCAGTCAGATCCATAGTTGGAGTTTGAACACAAGGGTTAGGTGGATGATATGGAAACCTTTGTTATAGAGGAGAAGGAATTGAGTGGAGGAATTAAAGTTTGAGTAGGTCATTCATCAAATTAGACGTTTCAATATGAATTTATCAATCGACACATTGAAGATTGATAAGGACAAGTCATTAGAGACTATTTTGAAAGAACTTGTCCAAACCTGACCATTTGTATTTTGAATATTTTTCAATATTTTTGCAATTTAGGTATTCACTTGACAATATTTTAGGAATTAAATGTAATACTTTTAATTGCTCATATGTGGGGTGCTCTCTTGCTTTGCCTTTACTTTTCTTTTGTAGCTTGGCTTTCAACAAGCCATTTTGTATGTGCTAAATGTTCTTATATTATTCCACCTTTAGCAAGTCTATGCTTTTGAGTGGATATTCTTTCATTTTCGGCCTCTGCTACATCATTTTATCATGACTCCCAATAGGCCGATACTTTTATCGTGTGAATTACTTTTGCTTTTCATCGCTCATCTTTCACAAATTTTCATAGGCCAAGTGATTTCTTATGCTTTTTAATTTTCTTGACTCCTAAATGATTGACCAATATTGCCTTAACCTCCAACAAAACCTTTATTCTTGTTTTAATCTTGCTTTTTGGCAATTCTCGCTTTTGTTTGGGTATTGAGGAATTGTTTGCTCTTTACGATGTAAAGAGATTGCCTAGACTTAAAATGCCAAGGATTTACTTGATCTTTGAATGTCGAGGGATTGCTTAGGCTTAAAAGTGTGGAGGATCTACTTGAGCTTTTACATCCTAAGGAACTTATTAGGCTTTTAGTGCTGATGGATTACTCAGGCTTTTATTATAAGGAATAACAAGTTAAATAGTGAGGAACCTTTATTTTCATTTCATATTCCAACTATATATTTATATATTTAGTCAAGTGGCTAATCTTCAAATTTACACATAATGAGTTTGGAGGTGTGTTGCATTCCAAGTATGTAGAATAGGCTTCTCTTAAATTATTTTGAGATGATATGTATTGTTCGGTAGAATGTCTTTCACCCTATAAGGTCCTTCCTATAATGTTGCTAACTTTCCTTTTATTTGTGTCTTTTGTGGTCCATTCTCTCGATAGAGGACTAATGTGCCCTTTATAAAATCCTTTTTCTTAACCTTCTTGTTAGTAATTTTGGTTATCTTACCCTTGTATTGCTCATTACAAAGGTGAGCAATATCTCTGACTTCTACTAGCATGTCTAGCTTTTCTTTTCTTCCATTCTTATTTTCTTTCGATTTATAATAGTGTCTTTGATTGGAATACTAGCCTAGTTCGACTAGGAGCATAACTTCATAGCTATAAGTGAACATGAATGAGGTTTCTCTTGTAGCTAATTACGCAGTGGTTCTGTAAGACCATAAGACGCTCGGTAACTCTTTCGCCTACTTTCCTTTAGCATCATCTAGCATTTTTTTAGCCCTTCCAAAATGATCTTGTTTACTAGTTCTGCATGCCCATTACTTTGGGGAGGTTCTACGAATGTGAATTTTTTGTTTGATCCCCAGCCTTCATTAATAGAAATATGTAAGATGTTCACTTGATGGATACTAGTTCTAAATCGATTGATTTTTACCTTTGGCAAAAATCTTTAAACTTGTCATTAGCAAACTGCCTTTTGTTGTCAGATATGATCATCGTAAGGAAATTGTACCAATAGGGAGTTATTAGTTGTCTACAATTGTTGAAATAAGGTATTGCAAAGAGATTTTACTCGTAGATGATAAATTTTCAAACAAATTTCTACACATTATTTTAAAGTTATGTTTGTGAGGGGTTCTGCCTTAACCTATTTCATGAAATAGTCGACCATAACAACCACATATTTTAACTAACCGAGAGTGACTAGAAATAGTCCTAAGAGGTCGATTCCCCATTGGTTGAATGGCCATAGGGAGATAAGAGGCCTTTGGTTTATTATCAATTGCCTTTGAACCTTAGTGAACTTTTAGCATCTTTCACATCTTTGAACTAGCTTAATTGCTTCATTTTTCATTCTGGGCCAGTAATACCCCAAATAAATAGCTTTTAATTTAATAGATATGCCAATTAGGTGGCTTCCATAGATCCCCTTATGAATTTCTCTTGAGACATAATCAATTTTGTCTAGTCATAAGTATCTCAGAGATTAGAGGATGAACCCTTTCCAATATAGTTGTCCATTTTTTTTAGCAAGAAATGAGTTAATCATTGTTCAACCTTTCTAGCCTCCCCCTTCTCTATTGGAAAACATCCATCCTTTGGAAATGAGATGATTAGTGTCATCCAAGACTCGCTTAACTTTAAACACGTTACTTTTTCCATGTAAGGGGCCTGTATTGGCCCCTGCGAGCTAAGTGAGTATGCCTATTTGGTCATTCTCCAATTTAAGAGTTCTTGTTAGCTTATATTTAAAATTTTCTAGTAGGATTTTTTCCATGCAGGTGTATTTGGCCAATACTAACTCTATAATCTTATATTCCTCTCTTACATAGGCGATCACCAACTAAGAATCACTCATAATAATCACCAATTGAGTGCTAACCTCTTTTGTCAATCGTAGGCCCACTATCAATGCCTTGTATTAATTTGATTATTGGTCATATTAAAATCAAACTTCAATGAGTATTCTAATATCAAGTCCTTGGGTCCTTCTAAGAGTACCCCCACTCTGTTACCTTTATCATTTGGTGAATTGTCAACATATAAGAACCAATCCTGTCCTTTAACTTTGCCTCTTTGTTATGGTCATTTCAACTACAAAATCTGCTAGCACTTGTACTTTTACTGCTCTTTTTGCCTTATATATGAGCCTATATTTAGATAGCTCTACTGCTCATGCCACAGGTTGACAGGTCAGATCAAATTTGTGGAGCACTTGCCTAATAGGAGTTTCCATTCAAACAACGATTTGATGTTTAGAAATAAGGCTTTAATTTCCTAGATACCTAGAGTAGAGTGAAAGCCAGCTTTTCTATTTTTTGATACCTTGTTTCTACTCCATGTAGTGTTTGACTTATAAAGTATATTGGTTTTTGCTCCCCTTCATTTTCTTGGATAAGTACTAAACTTGCCACCCTTTAATTATAGAAGTACAATTTTTCATAGGGCTTTGGTTGGTAAAGTATGGACAATGTGGCCAAATACTCTTTCAATCCTTTGAAAGCTTTTCACATTCCTCTATCCATGGATTTTTTTTTTGCATTTTTAATTGAATTAAAAAAGGAGCATGTTTGTTAACTAACTAGGACATGAAATGAGTGAGGGTGACGATTCTATCATTCAATGTTTGAACTTCCTTAATGTTCGATGAACTTTGCATGTTGATGATCACCTCAGATGGATTTTTCTCTATCCTTAGCTCGATAAGCATGAAATCGAGAAACTTTCTTGCCTGTACTCAAAACACATTTCTTAGGATTTAGCCTTATTTGGTATCTTCTCAAGATGTTGAAATCTCTTCCAAGTTTATCTAATGTTAGCTTATACTCTTCAACTTGATCTATGTATTGTCAACATACACTTCCATATTTCTCCCTATTTGCTCTGCAAAGACTTTGTTTATCATTCTTTGGTAGATTGCTCTGTGTTTTAAAAGCCAAACAACATCACCTTGTAACAATATACCCCTTGATCAATTATGAATGCAGTCTTGTCCTTATCCTTAAGGTGCATTCTTAACTAATTATATCCCATGAACACATCTTCAAAACTCACAATCTTAAAGCCTGACGCATTATGGACTAGCTAGTCAAAGTTTGGCAATAGATAAGAGTCTTTTAGATATGCCTTGTTAAGGTTCATGAAATCAAGCACATTCTCCAACCTTTATTGGCCTTTTTGATGAGAACCACACTTATTAGCCATGTTGTATGTGGGAATTGTTGCATGAAGCCAGCTTTCAGCAACTTTTCTTCTTCCTCTTTTATAACCTTTTGTTGTTTGACACCATGGTTCCTCTTTTTTGTTGTATGAATTTTATCCTAGGGTTGATCGACTACTTGTGGAATGTTATGTTTGGCTCAATTCTTGGCATGTCTACAAGCACCCAGGCAAAAAATCTCAACGTATTCCTTGAGAAGCTCAATCAGCTGGGCCTTATCATCTAGTAAGAGATTTACTCTAATTCTTATTGTTCTCTCATCATTTTTACTAAAGATGTGGACTTCTTCTAAGTTTGATCCTAGTCCCAATCGACACATGTTTTCTTCCCTAACATCCAATAAATCCAAGTCTACCATCTAGCATTCACTACTAGGCGAATTAGTGACCACCTATTTTATTCTTCTTTTACTCTTTTTGTTTTTGCTAGACTAGCCATGTAACATCTATGAGATCTATTTGTTGATCAGCTTGAATTTCTCCAATTCCACTTGCAATGGGAAATTTCATCAATAAATGCTAAGCAGAGACCATGGCTCCTACTTGAGTTAATCATGATTGACTAAGAATTGCATTGTAAGCACTGTTTGGTATGGCTATAATCAAAAAGTTCACATCAAGGTTCTTTCTTAATGGTTAAGTGCCCAAGGTCACCCTTAGAGTAACCGTTCCTTCAACCTATATTTGTCCTCCTATAATATGAATCAAAATACCTTTAAAAGGTTTATACATGTTCTCTAGAATATTGAGAGCGTTAGCAGCTTATAAATATAAAATATCAATGAAATTACCCTGGTCAAAAAGTATTCATTTGACTATGAAACTGTGGATCAACTTCCAGATCACTATTGGATCAGTGTCACCAAAATCTCTTTCTACAAAGTAAATTACTATGTTCTCTCCTCTTCTTCCCCTTGATGGTCATCACAAATTAGAGATGCCTTTTCCAAGCATTATTGGAGGTTCCTCCTCTAACAAAGCCTCCTGCAATTGTTTTAATTATCCCCAAAATTGGAGACTTAACCTTATATGCTCTCCTTTTACTTGATTAGGTCATGGTGAGCAATCATGTCCCTGATAACAAAATATTTTACTCATTTAATTGTCCTCTTACTAAGCTTTTTAAGGTCCAAAATGACATACTTTAGTTGTGTTATTGTATATTTATAGTGTGATGTCAATTGGATTCATTAGAAGAAATTCTATAGAATTTGGCTTTGTTGAGCAGTTTCTGTATTTTAGTT
>JANHAO010019963.1:0-13031 GCA_026873985.1 Saraca asoca
GTGTTGCCTAAAATTGGAAACAAAGGCCACAGTTAAAAAAATTGTTGCCTATTCTAATATTAGGCAACGGTTTTTAAATGTTGCCGGATTTAGTGTTGCCTAAAGGTAAAAATGTTGTAGTGCTAGTTTTGATTTGTCTGAAGTTTTCTGGAAATTAAATCTTGAAAACTCAAATTTATTCTATTAGCATTCAAAGTAGAAAATTCAATCTTTTGAAGATTTCTAAAATTCATATGGTTTAGTTTTACAATATCCTAACACTTCATTTCTTAAGATTTACTGTTTTAAGAGACTTAAAACTTTTAAATTCACCTTTTTGGATTTTTTGTAAAGTCATTTTTTTATCGAGATTAATTTTAGTAAATTAGAGGTATTACATCCTTAATATTTCAATTTCCATGATTTGGAATCTCAAACTCTTATTTTAATCTAATATGCTTAATCCAATATATTTTAATTTTCTAAGTTTTACCGGTGTATTACATAGGCATAAATCTATATCGTTAACTAATAATAACTTGAGAATTCTTTAAACATGTCTACATCACAAAAGTAATTAAACTTTTTTTTTATCTAAAGTAAAGCCTTCTTTAAAAAAATTATAAATAAAATTAACAAATGAAAAATCAATTTACATTTATCCTCTGCCAATCCTCCTTATCTTTATCTTCTCTCGGCATCTTTCTCCATCACTACTCCATCCTTAAGCTTTGCATCTTTACTCCATCTCTATTCCCTATCTTCTCTTAGTGAGGCAATTTTTATTGATTAATTAAGAACAAATGCAAAACTTGAGGATGGAATAGAGATGGAGAAGATGCTGAGAGAAGATAGGGATCACAAAAATTTAGTAGAAGATTAGACTTTAGTCCCTTATATTCACAAAAAAAATAATAATAATGATAACAGATAAATTTAAATTGTTTTTCTAAATTTTATTTTTTATTGTGAATTTTTTTTAATTAGACTTTTATTTTAGATAAAAAAAACTTAATTACTCTTATGATGTGGAGGTGCTTTATGAATTGTTAAAATGTTATTGGTTGACAATTTAAAATTCTACACTGATAAGAGGATAGAATTTAATCTCCTAAATACATTTTTTAATTTTTGTACCTACATTTGTAGCTACTTTTGTACATTTTTAAATTAATAGGATTTATACAAATAATTACTGTTTTTTTTATTTTAAATTCCAATTCCATGTGTTTTAAAGAAAAGATTGATACAAATGTTTAATATATATGTATATATATATTGTTGGTCAAAGTATATCACAGTGAATTTCTTTCAGATTTGATAATATTAAAAAGACATCCTCTTCTATTTTAAAAGTTGCATATCTTTTATTTTGAATTAATATAAACACTATTATCTTGTGCAACAACTTACATAGTTATCTCTTATATTTTATTTAAACATAATATAAATTTCTCTTTAATTAAATAAGAAATAGTTGTTGTATTTAAAAGAAAACATAATGCAGATATTTATATTACTTAGTTTTCATGTCCATTAAAAAATAAAGGATGATACAAATGAATGCAAAGCAAAAAAATAAGCATACAGTTGTGTGAGTGAGCATAATATGGATTTCTATCTAAAGATTCCTGATGATCTTGATACATTTAATCTTAATCCAGCGATATCCTTTCTTCAAAGAGCGCTTGATCTTGCCTTCCACTCTGTAAAGCTTGTATTTTGCCACTCTTCGCTTTCTCTTTACTTCTGGATCATTCCACCACGTTGTGTTGGATTCCCAGCTTAAAGATGATGCATTCATCTTCATCTGTCCATGGCGTTCTTTCCAAGCAGAAGGTGAGCTCCTACCTATGCACCATGTATTGTCGTTTAAGCTTCTCCTCACATTCACATGTAGGTTCCTAGTTCTGCCTACCTCCTCAATCTCCATCTTTCTTTCTCTATGTATTGATTCAAAAATACCAAGAGAAGGAATTGAATTTCTTTGTAAATTTGGTTAAGGTTCTTTCATTTTTAAAACAGAGGTTGAGAAGTTATACTAACTAGCAACCTCAACATGTTTTCTGTCATGTTTCGCTATAAAACCTATTTTTGTATAATAACAACCATCCAATTTCACTCATTAACTGCAATCCTCCGCTAATTATAGAACTCATATCCTGGCTATCATCACATTTACTTAAAATTGTTAAAACCAAATATAAAGACACTTCCTATTTAGTGATTTTAGTGTAAAAATATGGCAACTCCTATTTAGGGAAATCAACACGTGAGCAACATCAAAGAACCTACTTGTTTAACAAAAAAATAATAATAAATGAACTTAAACAATTCAAAGGAATGACAAATAATATATGTTTAGGATTTATCTGCTAATAAAAGTACACGTGTATATGTATACATGTTAAAAGGTTATGCATTTATAAGCAAAACCATGGTTAAAAAACCTCAAGTTCAAAGCTATATATTTAACTGGAATCTCATTATGGTTATGAAGACTATCTTATACGATACCACAACATTAAAAATAGCTGAATGACAACTTGCTTCTTGGCCACACCATTAGCAGCATGTCAACAGAGCAATGCTTGTACCTCAGATGCTTACAGGAAAAAGGAGTGTTTCTACTTAATTTTTTCGAAATTCTCTCTGCAATTTTTAGCTTTCTTCTAGGATGTTTATTTGCACCATGCGCAATATGAATTCCTTTATATGACATAAGAGTGGGAAGTACACTGCAATAAGCTCAGGCTTTCCCTAGCTCAATCAATTTATTAACTTAGAATTACATTTTCAAAGGAAAAAAAAACATATTTCAACAATTACAATTTGAAAATAAATGAAACAAAACACTAAAAGGATTATTTATAACCAAGTGCAAGCTGCATAAAATCAAAGTCAAGCTTTCAAGTAAGAGAAGTTAGCATGCTAAGTAAAACATTTATAACAATCTACTTTATCCAAGCTTGAACATCTTTAGATTAAACCTTTTAATCAATTTGATGTTATCACATAGAAAAACTTATCTATGTTACGAGAAATAGCATCTTCCAAAGCATATAAAACCCTAAAATTTAAAAAGATAAAATTGTAGGTAAATTACCAAACTTCCTTTTATGATGGAGTATAGATTACATACTACTTTTTCACAATTATGTAGAAATATTTTTTGTAATCTATCAAAAGAGGAACAAAAAAGAATAAAAGAGATAATAACTTTATGATTAAAGTGTAGAAATAATATATGTAAGTCTAACCTTCTAGCTAATTTGATGCTTTCACATAGTAAAACTAAACTATGTTATTAAAACGGCTACCCTATAAAAAAATATGTTATTAAAATGACCTCTTAAAACTCTAAGGTTTAAATAGATAAAGTTGGAGGTAAATTATCAAACTTCTTTCAATGATAGAGTATAAATACCATAAATTTACTTGCTCAATCTTACTACCAAACCTAGAAATAAAAATTATCCACCAAAAGTGATAATAGATAAATAGCAACAAATAAAGAGGGAAAATACAAGAAAACATCTACAACACACAAGTTAGCAAATGCTATGATTTGGAAGACCAAAAAATATTGATAACTTCTTGATAAAAAGCAAAAGTTCAGAGCATGCTGATGTAAATGGTAAATAGAGTGCAAAGCATTTAAAACTTCAATCAAAGAATGGATGCGTGCATATAAACCAATCTAAATTAAGTAAAAGCATGCTATAAAGAAACATCCACATAATCCAAATGAATTTTTCCACTTGAAACTCATCATGGGCAATACAACTAAATCAAAGGCCAAGGTCTATCAACATAGATAACACAATTATTTTAACAATGCATAATTAATTACAAGAGTCAAGGTCTTGAAGGATTATCCTTATCATTTACATTACAAATGCCACTTTCTTTCACTTCATCTGTTGAAGATTCATTCTAGCAACAACTAAGAAGATTTCCCCACACATTTGGCAGTTTTTATTAACAATGGTATTTTAGTTAGCCCAATCACACCATTTGTAAAGGCAAGAAAGGTTAGATTGTATCAAAGATGTGCCTAAAAATAAACCACTTGCAATATCATCCTCAATTATGTAAATAGAAAAATATATTAGCATATATTGAGAATTGAAAATGTATTGTAATTTAGAATTGTAAATGTATTATAATTTTAATGAATCATATCTTAATGTAGAAGCTAGATATAAACACCTAATTGTAACAAAATGAGGAAAAAAAGGGTAAAAGAAAGGCCTATTATAAGCATAAAACAATGATAAAATATAATAAAACCAATATCACAATATTATCTATGATAAAACAAAGAGTGAATTTTAGAAGACTTATGGTGAGAGATAAGATAATAGTTACTATGCAAGTTTTCATGGCAAGTGCCCGCAAGGACAATCTATAGAAAAACATGTTTAATGATAAGCAATTAAGGCCCTTTTGTAAGTGACCAATCTATCATATAAAAAAGGAACAAAAAAGAATAAAAAAGATAAAAGCTTTATGATTTGAGTGTAGAAATAACAAATCAAATCGTCTTCTTGTTGCAATTACAATTCCAAAAATCTCAGTTTTGAGAAGAAAGACCGACATGGTTGACACAATAACTAATGTTAATGTAGGTACACTGTAAGAAAAATAGTTTTTAGTAATAATAATTTTTAGTAATAATAAAAGTTGTCTCCAAATGATAATATTTTGTCACTAAAATTCACAAAAGATTTTTAGTGACAATAATTTTTTTATATTAAAAAATCCCGTCATTGAAAGTTTTTGTGACGACAAATAGTGTTTGTCATTAAAAGTTTCGATTTTGTGACAAGGTTTATTGTCACAATAAACTGAGACCAATATGGTTGACATAATAATTGATGTCAATGTAGATACACTACAAGAAAAATTATTTTTAGTGATAACAAAAATTGTCACTAAATTATAGTAATTTGTTATAAAATGTTTTTAATGACAACAATATTTTCATACTAAAAAATTCGTCACTGAAACAAATGGTGTTTGTCACTAAAAATTTTGATTTTGTGATAAGGTTTATTGTCACAATATGCTGACATTTTTTATGACAATTTAATTTTATTATCACTAAAAATCATGTTGGTGATGCATTTTCTTGCCAGTGTAAAGTTAATATTTAGTGACAAAAAACATTATTATCACTATAAAATGAACAACTTTTGGCCATTTTGAATCTACTAAACTTGCATTCCAAGGTTTAAACATAGGACCTTCAATATGGATTGAGTGTGTTAACCACTAACACATGATTCTCCTTTGTTTTAAAATTACCATTCACTATATGTAAATTATTATTTCTTATTTTGATTGCTTAGGGGGCGTTTGGTTTCAGTATTTCCTATTTTCATTGAAAACAGGAAATAAGATTACAAATATGCTTGGTTTGATTTTGTTGAAAATGTTTCCTGAAAATATTTCCTAAAATGGACTGCAAACTGAAAATAGAAAAAAGTTATTTTTATCATTTTCATTTTCAAAAGTTAAAAATACGGTAACATTATTATAATTTTTTAAAACTTTTAGTTAATTGAAAATGAATAAACCAAACATGTTTTCATTATTTTCATTTTTTAGAAACAGAAATAGTAAACCAAACTAAACATGTTTTCTAAAATTTGAAATTTTGAAAATGAATTATTTTCAAAAAATGAAAACAAGAAATGAATATAAGAAACATTTCCTGAAACTAAACACCCCCTTAAATTTTCAATTGTACATATCTTTTCTAGCTTCCAAATAAATATTACCATTTGAATTATTTAAATAATTTGTATTAAATATTTATATTTTATTTAATAAATCATTACATCATTCTTATTTAATAAATGTCATTGATATTTATAATAAAAATTTAAAATTTCTAATAAAATGAAATAATGTATCATTCTAATGCTATGAAATAATTATTTATATGTATTTATAAAAGTTATATTTGAAAATTTTAAAAGATTGCTTTGAAAATTTTGTATGAATATAGACAATAAATATTATCATTAAAATTTTCTTTACTAACAATATATTTACATTGTCACTAAAAGTATAATATTTGTGACAATTAATATTGTCACTAAAGCTTTTTTTAGTGATTACATATTTATGTCATCACTAAAAATATAATATTTGAGATAATCAATATCATTAGTAAAGTTCTTTTAGTGTCAATATATTTATGTCATCACTATTTATGACAAACAATATTGTCACTAAAATATTTTTGTGTTAATATATTTATTTTGTTACTAAAATTTTTTTCAATGATGGTAAATGTTGCTACTAAAAATATATTATTTTCTCTCCAACTTAAAATTTTTGACAAGTACAAAAATTAATTTTTAGTGATAATTATTGTAAAAATAAATAAAACTTGTTACTAAAAGTTATTATTTTTGTGATAAAAAACAAATCTTGTCGCTAACATTGATAGAATAGTGATAACAGTAAAATATTGTCAATAAAGTATTACTTTCAATGACAAGAATAACACTTGTCATTAAATTCTTGTTACTAAAAGTCAAATTTCTTGTAGTGGTATTTGCTGAAAGCCTAGAACAAATTCAGTTTTTTCATGCTCTATTCCAAGGATTTAAAATTGACAGATTTCAAAAAGCCAATAAATAATCATAACATATAAATGAAGAAAATCACAATGTTCCTTGTTATTGATAGAGAGGCTGGAAAACCAATTCCAAGTAAAACTACTTGCCATGACCATTGCATAAATAAAGTAATAATTAAGAAAAGAGTACTAACAAAATTAATTACGTGGAATCGCAAATTATACAAAATAGTTTCTTATATTCTTCTTTTTCATAACTAAAAAATTTAAACACATAGATGAATCGGGGTGGAGTAGAGAAAATCATGCAACTTACTCAAGTACTAAAATTAGCAACGATATGAAGCAATTTGAAGCTATCTTAGAATCATATTTATGTAAATTAAAATAACCCATTAAGAAAAGTTGGATGTATAGAAAAAAATTGTGCCTTTGAATTTAAAATTAGATACTGGGAACCAATAGACCATGAACCTATAATCGATCAAACTCAAGGGCAAGCTCATATATCAAGCTCTTTCTAATCCTTGGAAACCTAAATTCATCAGTTTCAAATTCTTCCCTTCTTTGTACGCATTTATAGGCAAGCTTTTCAATTTGCAAGCCAATGATGGAAATGGAGAATTAGAGTCAAATGCATCATAATATTGGTGAAATGTTGGACCAATATTCACGATGTTAATGGATTTAGGTTCCAATAATTCAGTCGAAGAACAAAATTGGCAAGTGCAGTACTCATGGGTATGAAATGATTGGTTCAATAGTGACAATGCAAATAACAAAAACACATAAGGTCTACACTTTATAGTTTCTAGAAAGATTTTGATTTGAAAAAAGGACTCCGCCATAGAGGAAATTGAAGTGGTGATTGAGAATTCACACATGCAGGGTTGGACTTGAGTTTTCTAGCAACTAGAGAACCAATCTAGAAAAGAATATTCATGGGAAAGAATTAGGTAAGTGAAAAAATGACGAAAAGAAGTGGGTTTGATGACACTGGTGGAATCATAGAAGCAAATTGATGTTAACAGTAGTGATGAAGGTGAAGGAAGAGACTAGGTCGATGAAATATGAGAAAAAGAGGATGCTAGATAATGAGACCTGAGATTCTCAAAGATGAGATAAGGGAAAATAAATTAGTTAATTTTCAATTTTGAAAAGTATACAAGATTAAGACCGAGAGAGAGAGAAGGGGAGAGTGTAATCCAAAACAATTATCTGAAAGCAAATGGGTACTTTGCTTGGCTTACTTTCCCTAAAAGAGTAAATTCCAGCTACACGCATGCCTCAATATCATAAATCAGGACTTGTGATAGAATTTGGCAAGCAAATGTGCTAAGATTTAGATGAAACTTGGCATAAAAATCAAGTATAAAGAAAAGATCATATGGTATAAATTTGAGAGAAAATTCATGTGTAAATTATTTTTTCTACTTTTCCCCATTTTAAGGGCATTTATGTAATTTTAATTAAGTTAACTTATCCAGTGTGATTAGAAAAGCATATGGTTGTGATAGTTAGATTTTTATCTTTGTATCAATGTATTATAGTGCATTAAAGCCTTTTGTGTTAAAAGAAAAACTCTTATATTCACTTGAAAAAAATATGTCTACTTGTGTCAGTAGGATTTTGGCTTAGAATGCTCTTCATGGGGAGTTTTTGGTGACTTGAGTTAGGCATCGAGGCACTAGTCTAAGGAGTCAAGTGTGTGGTTTGGTGCCTCTCCTGCACATTTGGAAGTCTATAATGATGGTTTTATATAAATGGAAGAAATAGCCATTTTTCAATAAAAATATTGTCCTACAAAGTTTATCTGCTTTTGGCCATATTTATCTATATTTATTCAAATTGCTTGAACACATTATGTTTACCAATATAAATGACTTGGTTGCCTTTATATGTGAATTAATTGTTGATGTGTTATATGTTTGCTACTTATGGTTGCCTTGATGTGATATAAATTATGGGTATTACTTAATTATTTTTGAAACTAAGATGGTGTAAGATTAGTTAGCTGGCTTATTCTCAAATACTAAGTGATTAAGTGCCGAGCGAAAATACTAAGTGCCACATGTTTTGACAATTGACTTCCAAACTGTAACAACTTGGTATCAAATCATAGTTGAGACCACACTTCTTTGTTTTTTACTACACCCTTTCAATATATCATTTGGTCAAAGAAAATGATGTTCGCTAAATGCTTTGATACAATTGATATTGCAATTGGAACTCTTGAAGGAGTTATTGAATTTGTAAGAAATTTGGAAAGCAAAGAGATCCTTGAACTTTTTCGTAGGGCCAAAAATTAGGAATCTCTTGAGCATCAAGTCTCAAATCTTGAAGCTAGCGCGATAGTCGAAAGCATGGGGATTAGTAATGTTTCGTAAGTTGGTAAGCGGGCTTGTTGCTATTAAGGATAGTCAAAAGGATTTAGGGATGCATTGAAAGACCTATAAGGTGAAGGATGTTGTAGTAGCTCTTTATGCTGAGATAAATAACAAAGCAGTTTCAATAAAGGTATTGATGCCATCAGGAATGGCTTGCAAAAGGGTGGTACCTCAGAGCGAAGGGGAAAGGTAAAAATCCCCAAAGTAAGGCCATATATGTGGGAGAGAGATGCGTAAAAGCTTGAGAACTTTATGTTTGATATGGATCAATATTTGCTTGTAGCCGGTAAGCTATTATGTTCCTTACAAACAATGCTAAGATTTGGTGGAGGACTAAGTACCAAGATATTTAAAAAAGAAGGTGTTGCATCAATACTTGGGAAAAACTCAACTAGAGATTGAAAGTGCATTTTTATCTTGAAAATGTTGATTATCTGGCCCAATGGAACTGAGAGAGTTGAAACATACATGATCAATTCAGAACTATATGAAGAAATTCATAACTATTATGCTAGATACAAGGAACATGATTGAAAAAAATAAGCTATTTTGGTTAGTTGAGGGCTTATTGGGAGAAGTTGCCATGGAACTCCAAAGAAAAAGAGTTCAAAGCCTCATAGAAGTGGTGACCACAGCCAAATGCTTGTTCGACTATGACATTGGCTTTCCTAACTTGAAGTCCCATGGAAGAGGCTTGAATACTACTAATGGCGGTCAATTAGGCAAGAATGGCAAATCCAAGAGTACAAGAGGAGGCAATAGAGTGTCTTCCAACTTGCAAGTCTTAGCATCATCTTGGACATCCAACATAAAAGGGAAGTCCAAGACCATAGCTTGTTTTCTATGTAATAGGCCATATAAGGTGGCTGAGTATCCACAAAAGGCTATCTTGAATGCCTTACAAGCCAAGGTTTAAGAAGAGGCATCAACAGGCGATAAGGGTGATGGTCAATGCTTTGATGGGGAAGATATGTCTTGCACTAGGATTGATGCAATCCGATTTTTAGAGTTCTAAGAGTAGTGAGACAATGACAAAGCATGGTAGATCCTATCCATAAGAGGGGTTTGTTCATAAAAGGAGCTGTGCAGGTCTGAGGGTACCAGCTTGCATATGAGTAGTGAAGGCAGTGGATGGGGCGTATCAAGAGAGATGTACAGAGTAGGCCAATCCTTTTTAAAAAAGGATTCTATAGAGGAGTCAGAAGGTGTAGTGCGTGTTTGAGGAGCAATTGTTTAATATATATTTTATTTTATCTTATTATATATTCTTACATGTAAAGAAATTTACTTAGTGGCAAGGATCAACTTGTGACAATAACTTAAGCTCACATTGTTTTGAGACTACTAGAGTTTAGTCACAAGAAGAGCTTGCGATAATGACCTTAGAGAGCACAAGCAGGTGCAAGCTAGAACAGGAGTGATGTATTACTCTCTATTCAACCCTATAGGCTGTGGTAGGGGGACACCATCAAGGTGTCATGTTTATGTTTGAGAAGTGATGTTGTTCAAGTAGTAGAGTTGCAACAAGGTATAATGGATTATTGAAACCACATGAGCAGACTAGTAAGCAAGAAATAGGACTTGCAAGCAAGCCATATTTTGTTAGCAAGAAATGAGACTTATACCCAAACAATTCATAAAACTTGCATTTCTCATATTAGTGAAATGAGACGTTGAATGTGGGACAAATTAGTAGTAGTGTACCTAAAAAGCATAGCTCATGCTCCGCTACAAAGACAATCATCTCCAAAGTTATAAAGACAACTCATTTTTCATCATCAACAACAAGTGAAGGAGATAAGCAGAAGAAAACCTAAGAAGGGCTAAAAAAGAGCATATCAATGACTTTCAAGAAAGATGAAGTGTTAAAGGCAAAACATGGGCGAAGTACAAAGAGACAAGCATAGAAGTTAGGGGAGGAGCTTGACGGAAGTAGACTAAAGATTCTTTCGAAGTTGTGTCAGATTGAATCATCAATAAGGGCATCGACATTTTCAAGTGGGGAGAATGTTATAAGTAAGAACTTGTGACCAAATATAACAAGTAAATGTGCTCAGATTCAGATGAAACTGGGAACAATAATCAAGCATGAAGAGAAGATTATTTTTTCTAGCTTTTTCCATTTTGAGGGCGTTTATGTAATTTTGACAGAGGTAACTAGTCTAGTGCGATTAGATAGGCACATTATTGTGATCTTTGGATTTTATCTTCTGATGGTCCCAGTAAAGAATTAAAATATGGAATATGTATGGATCTTACCCTTTTCCCGTGGGGGAATTTATATACACCTTGATCAAATTTAATGTTTCTTTTGATGAAATGTGCAGAAATTGATAATCAATAAGTGTGAAGATATCAAAATTAAAAGATTGACAATAAGAGTAGTTAAAAAGGAAGTGAAAAAAGAAAATTGGAGATAGAAGTTTTTAAAGTGGTTTAACTTGAATTGGAACCACAATTCAAGTCTACTCCACTTGATCTTTCTTAATCAAAAGACTTCTTAAATTGAAAACAAAACCTTTCAGGATTTACCAGGCTCTTGAATTGCCAATTTTTACAACAACACACAAGAAATTAACAGGCTTCTTGCTAATCTAGAAAAATTAAGACAGTCTTTTCTAAACCTATACAGATTTCTAACTCCTAAAAATCTCAAATAAAAAAGGAATTTAGTAAAGAGGGATTGAAGAATACAATACCCAATACCAAAGTTTGAGATGAAAATCTCAAACAAACTAAGATAAACTCAAGAAATCTTTGATCCAAAATTCTTTGAGAAATCTCTGAAGATTTGATGAGACAGAGAAAAATGCTTTCAACTCTCAATCATATGTTTTCGTATTGATTTATGAAGAAAAACTATGAAGGATTGTTTATATAGTAAAGACAATTAGGGTTGAATAACTGCTATAATCATCTGTAACAGAATAACTAATTTTCAATTGTTGTATCGATTACAGTTTGCTATTGCTAATTCATCGATGTGGTAATCAAAGTGTAGTGTATTGTTCACATCCTTTGCATTGATTATTGCATCGAAGTAGCCATTTTTCAAAACCTTCAGTAAAATGATTTTCTTCATACATCGATGTGACTTCGATTGCGATATGAACTTTTTCCAAGTTCTTCAACATATCGATGTGTACATCAATTCATGATGGAAAAAATAGTTTTATAAAATCTTGTTTTTCTTCAAGTGATTTTTCTATTCATTGTTTAGTTAAAAGTTTTGGATCAAATATTATTTGAGCTTATTTATAAAAAATCCTATTAAAACAAAATAAATCCTAAAACTAATCTTGGATCTCTTGAAACTTTGAATTAAATATCTTTGAACTTGTAAAACAACAAATCAAAAACACTAAAATATATTGTTAGATAAAATTGTTTTTTCAACATTAAAACCAAGGAAAATATGTAGCTTAGAATAATCTAGGGTAACAATCTCCCCCTTTTTGATGTTGACAAACAATTTTAGATGAGGTTCAAAATAAAATAAATTTGAGGGAAGGAATCATCTAAAATGGAGCTATATGCTTTTTCTCCCCCTTTTGAAACATCAAAAATAATAAAACATGGGAGGCATGAAAAGAAAATAAAAAACAAGATTGCTCCCCCTCAATTTATGAATATTTTTGTTTCTGCATTGATTATGTAATCAATTTATGCAGTTGAAATGATTATATAGAAATATTGAAAATTTTGCTACATCGGTGTAGAAATCGATTAGGGTGTTAAAATTTTGAATGAGAAATCGATGTTGAATTTGATGTAACGTGTAAAAATCAGTTTTTATATATGACTAAACTGTATAAACTTGTTCCTTAATCTGTAAATTCATATATATGCAAAACAAACTTAAGAAACTCCGATGCTAAGTTAGATTTTGTGTTAAAATAACAAGCATAATAAATCAAGTAAAAATGTAAAAATCAAATAACAATTATGTGACAGTAATCAATTGAGAATATTTTAGTTTTGTTCAATTTCTTCAGGGTTTAACATACCTATTTCTCTTCTAATGAATATAAATCTTTTCTCATCTAAAGGTTTAGTGAATATATCTGCTA
>JANHAO010019964.1:0-13027 GCA_026873985.1 Saraca asoca
AAATTATTCTAGGGACAATTATCATATTTATTTATATTACGCAGATATAACAAAAAAAAATATAATAATTGAATTGCCATTAAAACATAATACAATATATGCAAAAACAATCATCCCATGATTGACTTCTAGGGTATACACCAACATAACAAACTACCTATCACTCCTCTAAATAGGGTGGGATCTACACTCTTTCCATTCAAATCATGATCTTATTTTAAAGATGGACTTATAGGTGTGCCTATGGGTTTACATTTATCAAACTGAAATTTCTTTAAAGAGTATATTTAGTTTGGCATAAGAAAATACCTGTGTCTAATTGTTTAATTTGTAAGCCAAGGAAAAAGGTCAGCTCCTTCATTGTGGACATCTCAAATTCATTTTGCATTAACATTGAGAAATTTTTGCACAATTGCCCTTTTGTAAAGCCAAAAGCAATGTCATTCACATAAATTTGTACAAGTAAAATATCTTTACCCTTCTCTAATATAAAAAGTGTTGTATCAATAATCTCTCTATTGAAGCCATTTTAGATTAAGAACTTACTAAGGTTATCATACCAGGCTCTAGGTGCCTGTTTTAGGCCATATAAAGCTTTTTGCAACTTGAAAAAATGGTTTGGAGTTAGGGGGTCTTCAAAACCTGGGGGCTATTGTACATAGATATCTTCTAAAATGTATCCATTTAGGAAAGCACTTTTAACATCCATTTGGTGAAGTTTAAAGTTTCTTGTGCAAGCAAATGCCAATAACATTCTAATGGCTTCTAGTCTAGCTATTGGTGCCAAAGTTTCATCAAAATCTATTCCTTCTTCTTGGTTATATCTTGTAATTACTCCATTTTCACTTGATTTATTTTCAAAAACCTAATGAGTCTTCATTACATCATGATGATCAAATTTTGGCACAAGAGTCCAAACTTGATTTCTTGTAAACTAGTTTAGTTCTTCTTGCATGGCCAAAATCCAATTGTCATTTTGCAGGGCCTCTTGAACATTCTTAGGCTCAATTAAAGAAACATAACCTGAGTAATTGCAAATTTTTTTTCAAATTACTATATGGTACTTGTTTAGTTGTATCTCCTATGATAAGTTCTCTAGGATGATCTCCCATGAATTTCCAAAGTTTTTTAGGAGAGTTGGGTGGGGTAATGTCCAGTATGGTGGAGTTTTTCTCTCTTTCTCTTGGTTTTGTAGCATATATCTTTGATTTTTCTTGCTAATTTGCTAAAGTTGAGTCAGAGGTCCACCAATATTGCTGATCTTCCTCTGCACTTAATCCATGATCATTTAAAGCAAATTCATCATAGACAACATGCATAGATTCTTCTTTCTTCAAGGTCCTTCTATTGTATACACTACAGGCCTTGCTAGATGAAGAATAGCTAAGAAAAATACCATTATCAAACTTAGGATCAAATTTATCTAGATTAACCTTGCCATTGTTATGTATAAAGCACTTACAACCAAAGACATGAAAGTATGATATGTTAGGCTTTCTTCCAACGTATAATTCATAGGGTGTTTTATATAGAATAGGTCTGAGGAATACCCTATTCATAATATAGCATGCAATGTTAATTGCATCAGCCTAAAAGGACTTTGGAAGTGTGCAGTCATTTAGCATGGTTCTTGTCATTTCACCCAAACATCTATTTTTCCTTTGAACAACACCATTTTGCTATAGTGCCCTGGGTATAGAAAAATTGTGACTAATGCTAACCGTTACATAGAAACCAGTGAATTCCTTATTTTCAAATTCTGTCCCATGGTCACTTGTTATGGAAATAATGGAACATCCTCTTTCATTTTGAATAACATTTGCAAGTCTCTTAAAGGCTTGTAATGTATCATTTTTGTGAGATAAATAGAGTGTCCATGTAATATTGATAGGATTCCATCTTTTAAATTTCCTATAGTTCTACTGTGTAAATCCTAGACCAACTTTATTACAAGAAAACTTCTAATTCTGCATCACATATTCTAATTTTTCTTACTTTTAAATCCTTGCAGTGTTTTAGTTAAAGTTTCAATTTTAGATTTAAATAGATTGCATTGTTCACATTCTTTTCTAGTTAGAGTAATCAATTAAATAGTTTCCTATTCTAAGAATTTAAATTGTTCATTCAAAACTTTCAACTCATTCTTAGAATTAGTTAATTGCTTTATGGTTTCCACTAATGAGTCATATAGTTTAACATAAACATCATCTAAATCTTCATCATCACTATCTTCATTACAGTCTTTCTTAGATTTATCACTGGATTCATCATGATCAAAAATAACAAAGAAAGGATTTTTGCACAACACCTAAAGATTATCATTGTGTTTGGCCATAAGACATAATAAGGCATCATTCTCTGATTCTTCTTCATCAACAATATTAGCCTCTTCATCATCCCAAACAGAAAAATTAGAATTCTTATAGGATTGTCTCTTCATCTTTGTCTCATTCTTCAATTGCTTTTTCTAATAGACTGGGCAATTTGACTTCATATGGCCAGGTTTTTTACATTCAAAGCAAGCAAGGATAGTACTAACTAAATTTCCTTGCTCAGTCTTGGTGTTATTCTTTCTTTGAGATGTTATTTTTCTTTTCTCCTTGTTATTCTTGTCTCTTAAAATTCTTTGCAGTTTTTTACTTAGTAATGCCACAACTTCATTGTTAATTGTGTTTACATCACTTTCAAATTCTTCTTCATCTAATTTTGTAGCTTTAAGTGTTAGAGCCTTTTCCTTTTTGTCATCCTCATTCTTTTTGTATCTACTCAATTCTAGCCTATGCTCTTCAAGATTACGAAAGAGCTCTTGAACTGTATAGTAACCTTGGGTTGGCATTCTTCAGTCAAGGACCTTAGAATTTTATGAACAAGATCGATATTTTCAAACTTTCTACCAAGCAATGCTAATGGTTAGTATGTGCAGTGAATCTCTAGATGAAATCCTTAATTGACTCACCCTCTTCCATTTTAAACATTTCGTATTGTGAGACATGAACATGCACCATTGAAGCCTTAATCTATAAGGTGCTCACATGTGCAATCTCTAGTGTGTCCTAAATTTCCTTAGTAATAGAATAGTTTGAGAGCCTTTCATATTCATTAGGTGAAAGGGAATTTGAAAGGGAATTTGAAATTATCTATTTCACTTTAGCAGCGAGTAAATATTTCTTTCTCTCATTTTCTACCCAAAGTGATTTAGGTTTAAGTTCTACATCACCATTGATTATTGTCCTAGGGGGTTCATATCCTTCCTCCACCAATTCTCACATATCCACATCTATAGCCTTAATAAAATCTTTCATCTTCTACTTGCAATAGGCATAGTGTTCCCTATTAAAACCAGGAGGTTTGTGCATTGGTGGACATTCAAGCAACAAAAAGTAATTAGAATCGATATTTTTCAAGAAAAATATGTGTATCAAGAGCCAAAGCTCTAATACCAACTAACAGTCCCAATAAAAGATATAAAATGCGGAAAAAACATGGATCTTGCTCTTATTCCTTTAGGGGAATGTATATACACCATTGTTTAATATTGAATGGATTTTTCTTTCGAAATCAACAAGAACTAAAAATTATTGACTTGTATTGTGAGGTGTTGTTGACAAATAATTAGTGTTATAAGAAAACAATAGATTTAATAATTGTGTAAAAAGAATTTAGATGTGAGAGCAAAAAGAGAGATTAAAGACACCAATTTTTAAAGTGGTTCAACTTAAATTGAAACCATAATTCAAGTCTACTCCATTTGGATCATTCCTCAACTAGAAGACCACTTTATTAAGAAAACAATCAGGACTAAAAGGAGGGCTTCCAAAAGGCTAGCTAAAAAACAAACACAAGAATTACACAAACTCTTGCTAACCTAAGAAAAACCATAAGAATTGAAATAGGCTCTTGATATCTTATACAAGATTTCTATTACTCTAGAAACCTTAAAAGAAAAATAAAATGAAAAAAGGTAAAGTAAGAAAATACAATACCATTGGTTTGAGATGAAATTTCAATCAATCAAGATGAATTCTATAGAGCTTTGATTTAATCTTTTGAATGATTTGAAGAAGAAGAAAACCTATTAAAACTTGTTGAAAATTGAATGTAATTGGGCTTTTATAACTGTTGTAACCAACTGTAATAGAATAACTAACTTTTAATTGGTGAATTAATTCATGAATTGATTTAGAGTGATTGCAACAAATGAATCAGTTTGGTAATCGAATCTCAGTCCTTTAGCATTAGGTCTTGAATCAATTTTTGAATTGATTGAAGCAAGACTCCTAACCTTTGGCACAAAGTTTTTTTCAAAATCCTTTTTTTTTACAAATCAATTGATGAATCATTTCCAAGATGATTTTTCACAAGTTCTTCAGTGAATCGACGCGTGAATTGATTCATAAGGTGAAAAGTAGTTTTATAAAATTTGTAATTGTGAAAAGATCTTTAAAAATACTTTGTTTGAAAAATATCTTCAAGTGTTTACATTATATCTCACTATCTTTTGAAAAGTAATTAAATCAAAACTCATTTGAATTCATTTACAAAAGATTCTATTAAAATAAAAATAAATCATAATCTATTCTTGGACCTTCTTGAATCATTTCCTTTGAACATGTAAAACAAGTCAAAAACAGTAAAGTATACTATTAGATAAAATTGTTTTCTAACATTAAAACTAAGAAAAATATGTAGCTAGGATAACCTAAGCTAACAAAAGATATACTCGTTTACAAATGAGGATTCTAAAATTCACTAAAGTGGGTATCCTTATATAGGTTTGGGGTGGTGCTAGGTCAACTTGTCAAGCATGCTCAGTTGACTTTGTGAGACCATAAAGTGTAGTCTCCACCTTAATCCACCCTTGAGGGCAAAGCTTGTGGACAACTAGCTAACCTTTTTGAGCTGTGTTCAAGTCTAACAAAGTTAACCTTAGGGAGTGTTACAATTAGCCTAAGACATGCAAAAATAATGGATCATGTAGTCATCCACATGACTAATTGTGTTTAGTCAGTTGCACATGTTTATGTTAGTTTGACTTGTAAATTAGTGGTCTTAGCTAGCTAAGAATAGCTAACATCCACTTGTACATGGTTAAATTGATTACTGAGCCATCTAACTGGAGATATTATTTTTTACTTAAGAATATCAAAATAGCCTTACTCTAGAAGGTTTTGACTAGTCAGCTAGAGTCACATGGTGTAGCATTGTTGGCTATTGATCAGCCACAATCACTATAAATATGAGTAAGGTACTGATAGATGCTCTAATCTCTAGTGACTAAACACAATGGCTAGAAGCCACCTACACAAAGACTTGAGTGACAGGGACTGTCAAAGCTCATTAGATGCTAAAGTTAGAAAAAATGCAAATAAGAGAGTGATGTATTTAGTAATAATCAATGAAACCTGTACCTTACAATTTATAAATGGTTGAGGGGTAAAAAAGTCTTTATTCATCTAATGCTATTAGTTAGAATGGGCTTTAGATATTCTGTTAGGCCATTGGCCCTGTGTCTATTGCTTAGTTAAACATATATTTATCATTAGCCCCCTCTTAGTTTTGACGAGGCTTGTCTAAGCATTTTCACTAACGATTGTTTGTCCATAAATTTTTAAGTTCTAGATTAATTTTTAAGTAATTCTTTAAGAAAAGTCTTTTATCTATTTAGGGCTTCATTTATTGCCTCACTAGTTTATTTATTTTTCTTCATTGAAATTCTAACCTCACTATCCTCATGGTTTCAAACCTTAATCATGATTACCACAAATCCACTATCCTTGGGCGAAGTGGCCAAAGCAATTAATACCACAATCTTCATGTAGATTGATCTAGCCCATCTAATTTTAAAATCTCATGTACTGAATTTAAACTTTTCAACTTCTCCTTTTCCAAAGGAAACTTCTTCCAGTGACTAATATCTTTCGTATTCTAGGAATATTAGAAATTCTTTACACCCAAGCTCTCTCACTTTTCCTCAAGACACTTTTCTCTGTGCTTTTCTTCAACTATAGCTGATTCCATAGGTATTTCTTTGGTAGTCTTTCCATTATTTAGGTCATTTTTCTTCTTTGCTTTCATCTTCTAGAAAATTAGGAACAATGGCCACTTCCTCTATCCTATCTAATTCTACAATTTGAGATAATGCCAACCAAGAAATTAATTTAAACTAGGTAAACTTAGAGGTTACTAACGCTAGAGTTTTGGAACCTTGGCACAAATCAAAAACCCAAGACAAACTTTGCAACATACATCACAAGGAGGATGATCATTTAGACCTAATATTCTAAGTCATAGGTTAAAAGGATACCAATTGTAATCATGATCATAGATGATATTTTATGTTTTATGCCCTTTTTGTTGAAAATATTAGGGTTTTAGTGTCTTTTCTTCTTTTCAACAGGTCATTTTTACATACATGAATTTCAGTTTGACTCATGAGTTAGCATTCAATGCTTGAGAATTCTGAAAATTATTTGAAGTGGTCCGTGGGTTAAAAACCTTAGAGCATTTATGACTATTTTCTTTTACTTTTTTACTTGTTCTTTGAAAGGGAAGAGGGATCTAGATTTATTTGACTAAAAATAAATAGTCAAATTCTTTCTGGGAATCTTTACTCCAATGTCCATTTTTGGAAAGAATCATTGGTTAATGTTTCTTTAAAAAGTGACTCTCCTTACTGGTTATCCAATTAAAGGAACCATTATTCCTTGTCATATGGTTAAGGTCCTAGATATGCTCTTTACAACTTTTAATCTAGATATCATATTCCTTAACCAAATAGCCTTGCAAGTTCACAACATGGGACACACTCTACCTCCATGGTAAAGGATAATGTAATTGACTACTTGATAGTTTCCATGGTACAACTCCTCTTGTCATCATAAAGATATATCTAAATATCAACTTCCTATCATTTGAATAATTCACAAAATCAGAGCTAAAGTAGCTTGCAATGATTAGATCACTGGATTTGCAATATGTCACCATAAAATTCATTATACCTTATGGGTACTCCATAACTTTTTTCACAGTAGTCCAATATTTTTGACTAAGATGACTCAAGCACTACCCAAGTAGACTAAACACATAGGCAATGTCAAGATGTGTACAAACATCAACATACAATGAGCTACCAATAATAAAAGCATATAAGACCTATTTTAATCATTACATTATTTTGAGGACATTAGGCTTTAGAAAGAATATCACCCCTTTGGATGGGAGCAATACTTGAAGAGCATATAAAATATGTTAAACCTTCTGAGCACCTTTTAACATAGAATCATTAAGACAAGTCAAATAAACCATGGGATTTGTCACATTACATCTATATGCCCAGAACAAAAAAAGCATCACTAAGGTCTTTTATATGTAAATAGTATATGCTTTGTCTCAATCATAGGGCTCATAAATTTGTTTTCAAGGAGAATATTATCAACATAAGACTAGAAACATAAGTATTTCAGTACCTAACTTAAAACAAATAAATAGATCTGCATCACTCTCCTTGAATCTGAGAGAAGCAATAATCTCAATAACCGTGAGATGCCATTGTCTGGATGTTTAATTCAAATCATATTTATATGTTCCTTACTCTTCTCTTGGAATCATCTAGTTAGCTCACACAAACAATTTCTGGCTAATCACCATTCAAGATGGCCATCATGCTTCTGGTGAAGCTCTAAGTCAAAATGAGTTACCAACGACATAACAACTCCAAAAGAGTCTTCAATTAAAACAAATAATTAAAGTTTCTATAATCAACATCTTCTTTCTAAAAGTAACCTTTTGCCACTAGTGTGGTCTTATATCCTTTTGGTCTTTGCATCCATTAGGTTTGCAACTAGAAGGTAACTTTATACGATCTCACACATCATTATGGATCATCAAAACAATCCATCATTGATGTCAAGCTTGTGGTCCTACAAGTATATCACTTAGTTATTAGTAGTATATGGTCTATGAATCAATTGATATTCCCTCAATGGTACTTTATTTATTGGACTTAGTTCTTTTTTAATGCCAACAGAGCATAAAGCTTTGCAATTTCCATTGTTGGTTTTATGATATTTTCTAATGGATAATCTTTTGGATTTGTTCGATTGATTTTTCAACTAGTAATGGTGCTATTGAAAATAACAAATTGTACCTTTATATGAGAGATGTTACATGGCCTTTCACTCTTATTGTCTGACCATTCCTTCAAATAAACAAAATGAGATACTTCAATTACCTTGGTGGTATGGACTATTACAACATCCAACAAAGTGACTATCAATTTTTGGATCAAGTTACATAACTAATTAATCATATGATTTCACTTTAGCCTTGCAACCTTAGTCATAGAAATGCCTAAGACTAATCTTTTCCTATACAATAAATCATACGGGACTTTAGGTATAGAATTACCACAAACTTGATTCAAAATATAAAGTATAGTCTTGAAAGCATCATCTTATACAAAGTTTAGTAAAATCAAATGCACTAAAATGCATTTGATCAAGCCCATGAGTGTGTAATTCCACTTTCTTGCAATCTAATCTTTTTCAGGCATTTTAAGCATAAGGTTGCTAGCCTTAAAATTCACAATTTTGGATGTATCACATAAACAAATTAGAATTTTCATGAATTTCACCATATCCCCTTAGCACTCACTATCTCTATTAAAACAGATGCATTTGATTTTCTTATCATCTTGAGTTCAATCTTAACTAAAAAGGCCCTAGAAGAATTTAAAGATTCCACTTTTTAGTGGATATTTCCACCTAACAAAAATTTGATCAATTACCAATAAAGGTGAAATATCCATATCCACCTATAGTACTTGACATAATAAGTTCACCAACACTATTGCCAATCAACTCCAGCACATCTAATAGTTTGGCCTTTTTCTTTCTCTAACTCTAGTAGATAGTATCTTTCTTGATGCAATCAATATGCACATCAAAAGGAATAAGTCTGGGTTACGAAGAATCTCTTCTTTTATCAATCAATCCATCCTTTATGAAGATATCACCTAGACACCTATGCCACATCATTCAAAATCTCACATTAAGTTGAAGACTTTTGTATCCAATCACAGTATTTATTTAACTAACTAACTTTTCAGTTTCAAATGGCAACTACTCCAACTTACTCATCTGGAAAATTTCCACCATTTTTAATTTGACTATCAGCTTTTATCACTTAGCTTCTTCTTATTTCTTAATACTTATAATAAATTCATAATGTAAATGATTGCACCTCCATCTAACCATCAAGTGTTTGGTGAAATATCTCATTAGAGCTAGTAGAACATCTTGGTTTACTACAGTGCATATTCCAAACGACTTTTTGCTTCTCAAAATTAGGTTTATTTAGGGTGTGACTAATTTCCATGCTCAATAATCAATCCATTTAAAACAAAATGAGGACAATGAGCTTTCAATTCTTTACATTATCTTTTGTGTGACTAACTAAAAAGGTTGTTTTGTTAAAAGTTTACTCAACTTCTTGGGTGTGATATGATGTCTTAAAAACATCAATTTGAACTAGAAAAAACTCTAAACCATGTTAAATCAAATGAATATTTTTCGAGTCCACTTTCATGCCCTTCAACTGAAGATAGTTGTATACCAATTCCACAATATACTCACAAATTTCACTAACACCATTCTAAACAATATCATCCAGCAACAAAAGCTAATATCCTATTTGGCCTTATTGAACTTTATAAACTTATCACCTACATAATCCTTATACACTTTGGCAATTGGGAAGTCAACAATGCCTTTCATGATGGTTTTATCCATAGTATACATCACAACCATCAAGTACACTCTATTATAGTGTATCTACTTTCCATGAAGAGTCCTTTGCACAGTAGTAGAGTCATCTTCTGCCTTTGCTCTTCCTCTCTCCATGCCAAATATGAAATTTGGTGATTGTTAGATATGATATTAGCAATTGAACCTATATATTTATACTTAGTCCAGTCCTTTTAATTGGTCTCATTTACTATTTCATGACAATCGATTGCATAGATAACAAAAATTTGGGAAAATAGCAATTTATGAATTTCATCATTATATATTTTCAAAATTACATGTTCAACATAGTCATGCTATAATATTTTCTTAATAACTATGCAACTTCGAACAATATTATATCATGAAACCTAACATTGATAGGGCATTTAAGGCTCCCTAGCATAATACAAGAATTGAACATTACATTCATAAAACATAATGCCAATAGGGCATTTAAAAATTTTAGGAATATAATATACAATTCTAACACTCGCATTATCACCAATAAACCATGTTAACAATATTTCACTAATAGGGTATTCATATTATTAACATAGCACTTTCCTTGATATAATTAAAATTTTATTTTTACAAAATTTCAAGCAACTAGCCTTAAGATAGGTGAATATACAGTTGCACAAAATTTCATAACATAATATGAATGAAATTTATTCTTAGATGATTTTACAAATTGCACATAACAATCTAGAAAATATTCAAATATGCAAATGACATCAAATCATTCCACAAAAATTACACATAGTAGTATAATATGTAAAAATCATACAATTAGTTTTTTATATTCAATGAAAATGAGTAATTTAGTTCCTAAATTTAAAAAAATTATGTAAATAGTCATGCAGAGTTTAAATAATCAAAAGATAGTAGCAAAAAATTCTAGAAAAATTATAGAAAGTAGGACAATTTATAAAAATTATATTGTAAAAATTTTAGACCCAAATAATATCAAATTAGTAATCAAATAAATTGGGCAAAAATAATTAAAATAATTTTATTTCCATAAAAATGTGGAAAAATATGCATTAAAACTACCTCAAAGAGTGGAGGCCAACGGTGTGACTAGAATCATCATCCATCACCATATTGGAGGTGCGTGGGCAAGGGGTGTCCTAACCTGCATCTCATATCTTTCACTCTATTTCATCTATAATAGGTTTTTAGACCTATTTTTGACTAGGTTTCGACCTGGTAGAAAATACTCCATATCCAGCCACATTTTTTCAAAATTCTTGCATGGGTTTCTTCACTCATATCATTCTCAATCAAAACCTTCCATCAATTTTAGAAAATTAATACTTGTTTGCATAATTTGAAAAGTTAAATCTGACACAAAATTTCAAAAAAATTCAGTTCAAAGTTTTAAAAAAAAATGCTATAATAGTTCAATTTTTGCAAAACTGATTAAGGCCTTTTGTATACTTCATCATTCTAGCAATTAAATTTCAATTAACTTGAACAAATACATAACAATTAAGTTGAATTTAGAAGTAAAATACCCTACTCGAATGTAAAAATTTTGTAATATTCAATTTTTCAATAGTATTTGTTCAAATTGATTTGGGTCCTTTGCACATCACAAAGTTTTTAGATACAATCACGAATTAATTTGAAAATTTTTTCTTTAAATCTTTTGAATTTGTGAATTGAATTTTCTAGAAAAATTCAAGTTACATCAATTCATGAGTTCACCTTAAGAAGATTTAAGAGAAAAAAAAAGTTACAACCTGTTATAGGTAAAAATTGGCTTTGAAGAATAAGTCAAGCAAGGGTTTAGCAAAAGCTAAGTTACCCAGCTCATTGAAGGTGCCCAACGAGCATGACGTTGCTCATTGCTAGAAGGTGACACAACGAGGATACATAAGATCCACTCGCTAAGTGACCAACCATCCTGCTCGAGCTCGTTACGCTCAAGAAGTAGCACCAAGCTTGCTAAGTAAACTACCGTAGTGATCCCAAGCTAAGAATCTCAACTCAGGAGGGCAAACATCTCGCCCAACGAAGTGAGACTAAGTCATAAACATGTGTACCAACTCACAACCAACAAGGGGGCCCACCCCGCAGAAAGTAACTTGCAACAGTTAGATTGTAAGAGTCTTACTGTCTTTCATATTTATTTCTTGATGCAACACAATTGTAGCTTGTAATAATTAAATGTATCCCTTCCTTCCTCTGTAAATAGGAATGTATTGTTAGAAGCGAGAAGAGAGGCCGAGAAACTTGTAAGTAAAAAACTCTATAAAAATTCTTCTTTCATATTAATAAAAGCTCTACCATGAACCTAGGGTTCGATATTGCCCGGATTTAGTTGAACCACATTAAAGATTGTGCACTCCATCATCTTTCTTCCTTTTCACCATCTCCATCTTCTTCCCGACTAGATACCTATCAAACCAGAAAATAGCTTGAGGTTCAAGAACTACATACCCGTTGGCAGGAATTTGGCAGAACCAAATTTCATTATCAATACAACCATTTTTGAAATATATTAAGCTAGAAAATATAAATAAATTTCATCCATAATATTCTTACATCACATTTGATGGATCACATAAATCTCAAAATACAGGTGAATAAATTTCATCCTTGTAACAAGAAAGTAAAACATTGGGTCTGATACCAATTGTGAGTAATTGAAAAAAAAAACACTAAAAAGTCAATTAACCTGATTTTTGCATCATATTACAAATGTACAAATTAAATTAATTAGAATAATAATAATACTTATAACTAGTGCAGATTGAGAATCCGTCAATACAACAACTCTTTAAGCAGGTTCACTCCTCACAAATCTTGACAGAGAAAGCGAGAGAAACTAAATTGCATCCTTAGTGAGGTGACTACAACTCTGCTAGGGTATAAGTAGGGAATTGCCTTACTACAATCTTATCGAGTCAATTGATTCATCATCATTAGTTTAGCTACAAGGTTCACACCTCTAATGTCTACTATCGGTATAGATGTCATGTTAGGTCTAATAGCTTGATAACATATTTGTTGATCTATCACATTTAATTATTATGACATTCAATTAATCCAATTTAATAGATAATTGAAATATGGTAATCCAATATAGAAAAGTCTAGCCAAAAATTCTTTCCGTGTTGATGACCCAACAATTTTCACCACATAATATATCGATTGGACGCTTTGACTAAAACATAGCAATTTGTGGGAATTTCAAAGGATTGCTAGTTAGGGGTGGTAGATTGATCTTTTGAGGA
>JANHAO010019965.1:0-13016 GCA_026873985.1 Saraca asoca
CATTGTAGAGTACAGCTTCATAATAAACTCTTTCTACCCTCTCTCTACTTTTTCTCCGATACAAACCCTAATTATTTTCTTAACAATGACAAATGAATGTAGCAACTAAGGGAAACAAAAATTATTAACAATTCAGGGATCAAGTATATTTTTGGAATTTAATCCGCTCTGCATAGAAGTACAGGATAACACTTCTTCATCCTTTCCAGAGAGCACCATAAAATCTATTGCTCTAAAACGTAAGAAGCCCTGCAAGGATTCTGATTTGATGAAGGCAACAAATTGATAAAAAGTCCTGGGTGCAACCCTCCATCAGTTCTACAGACAATCTAACACGTATCCTCAAGTATTGTTCAAACGTTTATGATCACATGCCAGAAAAATCAATGAATTATATAGAATTCTAAAAGTGTAATCCAATTCCAAAGAACGTTCACCCAAAATTCATTATATTTACTTCACCTATTAGGTTAATAGGAGCTTAGGCAATATCAAATGCCACAGATAATGCATAGCAGACAGAAAATTGCTTGAAACCTTCAGTGTCTTAAACTATATGGATGCAACCAAGATCAGTCAATTAAAATAAATGAGAGACAGATCAACCAATGGATTGAAGATCCCTATACTGATGAATGTATGCAAGGAAAACATAAAAGAAGTTCAAAAAATCTTATAATCCAGAAGCTTGACAAGAATGATAACTAATTTTGCTCTTACAGACACATCACTGGCAGGTTACCTTCAACGCTATACCTAAGCAAGCCTGTCGATTTTGTGGACGCCGCAAAATTAAACTCCAAATGGCACCAAGACCTTGAGTTACACGCTCTATATCACGGACGATTTTTCCATGATGATTAATAAAATCAGAATAGCAGAGATCATTCAAAACCTTCAAGGTAGATTCTGGCAAAAGTGGGACTTCACCAAGAAGTCTACTAAAAGACTTGTCTGAAGCTGGAAACGAGTTCAACAGAGATTTGGCCTACAAGAAAAGAGTGAGAGCAAATTTCCAAGAAAAAATACATTATAAATGAGATGAGGAAAAAGACACTATTGAATAAGAAAATGAACAATCGATAAAGCTCATACCACTCCTGAGAGGAAGTTTTCATACAAAACAGCAGTCGACGAAGCATTTTCCACAGAATCCAAAATCATGAGGGAGTACAGGTGATACAAAACATGCAGTACAAGTTCATGCCCCTGCAAATTAATTTGAACATATGTTAACTTCTTTTTAAAGAATAAGTTATTAGGTAAAAGGAGACAAGCACATAGAAAGTGAAAAAGAAATCCTAAAACAACCAAAATGAGGAAATAAAAATGGAAAACATCAGCTCAACATAGCTCTACATCCCTTTACAACCTCCATTTTGCTCAGCAGTTATTTCTAATCTCCCCGCAGCATCAAAACTGTGATTTGTTTTATAAGTAGTAACAAAAAAACATATAAACTCAACAAATACAATCAAATTCTTCGAGTATAGCAACCAGCAATAGTACACTTTGCTAAAAATTGTTTGGTAGCTGATGAATCTATGCATGTTTGCATTCTCCAAAGTCACACTTGACAAGTTCTGCTTTGTATGTGAGGTGCACAATTTACCACTGAGTTTTTACTATTCAAATGAAAAAAATTAACATCTTTATTAATTACTCTGTATCATCATATAATGAAATAGAAAGGGATCTGATGTGTCAAATACCATCATATCCAGATTAAGCATTTTTCAATTAGCAAATACCCTTGTCTATTGACCCACAATGGAAAAAAATGTGTGGGATTTTCCAGTTACTACAAGATGATCCATTGCTTGTAAAGGCAAAGAAACACCTTTGTTCTGCATAATGCAACTTTGATCACTCCAAATACACATGGCAGATGTTTTATTGCATACTATCAGGGATGGACGGCACTTAACTGTACTTGACAAGCAATTTACAGCATATTGCTATTACTCAAATATGATCAGAAAATTTTTTAACATAATAGAGACATGACTAAAGAGGGTAAAAACTTGAGCTAAATAAAATTATATTTTATTTTTTATAGAAAGGTGTCAGAACACTGTTACCTTTTGCCTTTGGTCATCCAAGATATGTTTTTGCAGAACCATAGTAAATTCATTATCATCATTAATCTGCAAAGAAAGAACGCTATATTATTGATTCTACTGCTTAAAATTTAAAAGAAGATTAAAAGAAGAGAATATTATTAAGAGAAGGAAAAGATTACAAATAAAGAGGATGAGCCATCAAAAGAAAGAAAATCTTAAAGACTAAAAGAAGAAATATTATTAGACAAGGATAGACAAGTTCACAGGCAGAGAATAATATATCCTCCTTAACAGAAAACCAAATCACAAAACCAGGGAGAAACAACGAACACACTCCGTACTCTACAACATAAAATTAGATACACCATCCAGACTTCATGTTACAAGCAACAAGATGCAATGTCGAGGAATTCTGTATGTTACACTTGTGGCTGCTATTTAGGTTGGGGGTTATATCATCTAAGTAGCAAAATTAACATTATAAACATCCCCCCTCCCCTGAACAAAAAGTTAAAAAACCTGCAGAAATATTTTGATACACATGCATGTATGATATTATTCGACCACCTGCCCCACCCTCTTATATACAGCTCAACTAGGTCAGAACATAGCCAAACCATTTTTGTCCCATAAATGTATTGCCACTTTGAATCTGAATTTCCCTTTATGTACCTCTCACTGCTAACCTTTAATAAAAAATGTTGTTTTACTTCTGATGTCAATTTTGTTCTTCATTTCTGATTGCTCCCACATTCAGTGACCATGAATTACTCACCCACTTTTGTCACACAAATCTTGCAATTCTGTGACATATGCTTAACTAAAAGTTACAAGACAGTTGCATACTGAGCTAGACCACATCTGTACAAAACTCAAATAAAGCAAAATAAATCTTCAATATAATTTACAAAGATGGAGCAACTAAAAAAGAATCAATAATATTATGAAACAACATAATATGCCACCTGAGCTGCCAATCTAGCAAGTAATGGCATGCAAATCTTCTGGCAATCTGTTTCATCTAAACGCTTGTATGAATCAATAATATGCTTAATTGCCATGTGTTTTATGTCATTTTCCTGCTCTTTGAATAGTTCAACATAAGGTGGAAGCAGTGGTAACTCCAGGCAGGTGTATTCTGATACAGATGCAATAGGAACATCAGGAGAGAATTGATCAGATTCTAAAACAGATGATGAATCTGTCCCATTTGTTTCAGTAATAAGTGACAGCTTCACTGTACTCATATCCTCATCTGTTACAGCAACAGGAGAGACTAAGGATTCTGGAGATGCATTTACTTCTGGAATCTGGCTAACATCTCCATGTGTCTTCAGATTACCATTTTTGTGAATTAGCAACTTGAATGCTGAATTTGATGGACCTTCAACAATCATTTCATCACTTATGATCTTGGATGTAAGAGGTGCTGAGGTATTTTCATCATCAATCATGACAGGGAGTGAAATAGGATTACTGATAGAAACAGAAACATCAAGCTCTGATTGCACAGCACTAGTATCTTCTATAGGAGATACTGCTGCCACTCCAGCAGTTACTTTTATGCTTTGTGGATCTGGACGACGGGGGTCCTGAAAATGCAAAGAGCAAGTGCTTTGAGGTATGTAAACAAGTTTGGCAATTGATAATAATAGATACAGAATTAACAAATGACAAACACCAATGCTGACCAAGACAAGCAAGTCTTACCCTGCGGGGATCACGTCTAGAATCTACAGGCAGATCATGAACACTAGAGATATCAGATAATGATGAACTACTGGCAGTAGCTGAAGGAAATGGTAATTGGGCAGGAACAGATGCTACAATTTCACATGCCTGACTATCATGAGAACCTACTAGTTGAGCTACTGAAATGTTCCCAAGATCGGTTGCCAACGGGGGTGTCTTGGGCAAGTGCTTCATATTAGCTATGACTATATCAGCAAACAGATCAGGTTGAATCTTTGAGATAAGAATTTCTAAAGATTCAGCACCTCTTTCTCCTTCTGCAACCAAAGCGCCAACCACTGCAACCATTTGCTCCACAGTAGTTAATTCACTATCCAACACAGGAACATTATGGGATAACCCATTCCCAGAATCATTTATTTGAACAGGTTCATAAGTAAGTGGATCGGGACTGGTATGAATCCGCTTAGAGATGTTGCCATGACCATTAGCCAATTGTTCATAATCTGGAAGAACAGATCTTTTCCTAGATAATTCCGATGAAAGAGGTGGCTGAGCTGATGGATGATCATCCTAGCAAATAATATCAAATTGAATGTAGTATAGTGGAACGAAAAAAGGCTACTAACTAGTACCCAAATGTCACTGCCAACACTGCAGCAATAAGCAGTCAGTCACTACTTACCTTGCTAACTCGAGCATCACAAGTAGAACAATCACTATTTCTAATCAGTTTATCAACTTGCCGGATTACTTGATCAGCAGCATCACCCGCATTCATAACTCGCAGGGTCCTAATCAATTTTTCTCTGGACTGCAAAAAGAAAAGAAAAATAAGAAAAGAACTCAACATTGTGTAATACTGAGTTCAAGAAATCTGAGACATTGAAGGTTCTCTAACAAAGAGAAATAATGTACTAACAATATGGAGCTAGGAATCTCAAGCTCTAGGTGCCTAATATATACATTCTTATCAGATAATTTTTGTATAATATCGAGCAGACTCTTTACTGATCCGAGCTAAAGCCTCCAACACCCTTTAAGTGAAATATTGAGTTACAAATTGTAAGCTTCGGAGGTTTAATGCATAATTACATTTAATTATAATGTATTTTTTTTTTAAATATAAAAAATGATTCGATTGGGCAGATTCTTTGCTGATCCCAAGTAAAATCTCCAACACCCTTCAAATACATACATAAAAATTTAAGAGGCAACAATTTTTGCTACATAATTAGAAGAGGATATGTTTTAGACAGTAAAGTTAGTGGCCAAGAAAGGAGCACAGAAAAATTGAGATTCAAGCCAGACCAGGTAACCAAAGCTACTATATATTTCAGAGTCATTATACACATATTGTCAAGAAAATCATGAAGAAAAGAAGAAAAAATGAACCAAAAAGAGTTAAAAATTAAAGAAAATTACAGAACAAGATAAATGTAAAACATCAGTATAGTTAGTAGTTACCTCTATCATTGGTGAACAAGGGCATCTTAAAAATCCCAAAAATGCTGTTCTTAAGGAATACTGGATACTGCCAGCATGGCACCCTTTTATTGTTTGAATATTTGGATCAAAATCAAGAAGTGCAGAAAAAACAGCATCATAGTGCTGTGGCCTTTTCCTTGCTATGGCTGCTAGACTGTCAAACAAACAGACTGCAGGATTAGATCTGAGATGATGTTGATTGTGGAGACAAGACAAGAGAAACAGAAACCCCACCGTAGAAACTAAGTGCAATAGTAAGGGCAACGTAGATTATTCACAAAAACTAAAAAGCCTTTAAATTTAAGGGAGAAAAAGCTACTCAGAGATCATTTTAACTAGACTTCTAGTACAGCATGACTGTCCTGAAACTCAAGCCAAAGCAGCCAAAGTTTACACCCATTCAATGATATTTAATTTGAATAATAATAATGTGCGTCAAATAAAAAAATTAAAGGACTTATTAGGAAAATTTATCCTTATAGCATGCAAAAAACTACCTGAATTCGAGAACAGAAAAGGTTTTCAATATGTTATAGAATGAATATTTTGTTTTTATAAATGTATATGGAGGGAATCAATGAAATAGTAAGTTTTTTTTTTTTTTTGGTTGAATATGGACTTAAAAATCCATTCCAATGATAAAATACAAATTCAAACATTGTCAAAGAAGAGGAAAACATGGAAGATGAAATGAAATCGTATACCCAGCGTGAAAACCTTGTTGTAAAATTCCAACCAACCAATAAGCAAAAAACAGATCTTCTTCCAACACTCAGTTAAAAGAAAAAGGATAAAGAAGGATGAGCACATATAAACGGTAAAGATTAGATGCAGGAGATTCAGAAAACACTGCCATTGAAACCAACACTTAATAAGATATGAGAACTGTTAACACTTAACAAAAGGTTCAGAACCAGCTATTCTTGCCTCCCTAAGAACAAGTACAGTGCAATTAGATTACACTATTAACTGTTCTTGTACTTATTGAAGACCTGCCAACTAACATTGAAGGGCCTTTTCCTTTTAAGTCACACTTAGTGCAATATTTTTTGTGCAGGATGTAAGATACTCTCCCCCGCTGCTCCCCTCTCCCCCCCCCCCCTTTTTTTCTCATGGTGAAAGCAAATTTCAGTCGAAGTTTTAACCTGGATGAAGCACAATAGATGTTTCAAGCAGGGAGGACAGCAATCAGGAAACCAAATCTATGATTAAGAACAAGGATACACATTTCAATTATAATAACAATAAAAAGAATAAGGATACACATTATTGTCACCAGGAGAAAATTAACAATCAGCCGTTGAAGAGAAATGCATAATATAGCACAGACCATCTCATGTACTACTCATTGAAAAGATGCTTCCAAATTACAACCCCAGAGCCTTGTGCATCACAACTGCTATCTTCAGATTGTCAAGCTCTTCATTATGGTCAAATTAATATATGTATCCCTCTACACTATTGGCACAGAATGCAAGATGAATGCCATTCTTGTTGTGTTGATAATGATAATAACTAATTAGAATATGCAGCAAAGTGATAAGCCAATACAACATTTTCAAAATTAAGCTACCAGATGGGCAGCCAAATCTGTAGTCAACATGGTGATGGGAATGCAGATAATATAAACTTTGTTAACAACACCAACAAACCTGGATATGACTATGATACAATGACTCAAAGACTTGTTCAAGGAAAGATTCCAATCTGATATGTGATTTCACTAAAAATTACAGATTGAAGGAACCATGCAAATTACAAGCCTTGTCAATTTTAATAGAAAAGTAAATAAAACAAGGTGAGAGAGCAAAGTACAGTAAATTGAACAACCACTGCCAATTCGAAAACTAATAACTGTGGCTGAATGAATATGCTTTAACAGTTATCTTGCACCTGCTTAAGCCTTATTTCTTAAGAACATAATATTCATGGGAATGAATTTTTGTCAATGGGCTGGGGCAGAAAGTTGAAGTTCATTGCGTTATTTATTGAGCATATACATTTCTTACAGATTGATAAAAACCTCTTTTCTCTGGTTTAAGGCAAATCTGAGTGCCCATGCCATTAGATTAAATTTTTCAAGGCAGGCTTGAACTGTATACCAGAAGAAAAAATGAAACCAGATGAACAAGAGTATACATTTCTTAAAGCTGGTGACCAAAAGAATCAGAGGATCAGCAAAACAGATACACAGACATTACTGGATAAACTATGTAAAGCATTAAGCATACTTGATGTACCAACTAATAGAACAATTATGGAATGCTAGTAATCAAAGGAGTAAAAGCAAATATAACAACAAAACCCTGGAAAAACATACTTTGAATTATTCAGCCATTAATTGTGTATCAACTGTTATAAAATAAATACATTTTCAAGTGCTTTAGCTATCATCACAGTATGAACATACAGCACAGAATTTTAAACTGAAAATGGTCTCTCTAACAGTTTAACAATCATAAACTGCATCACTTGACCACCATGTTTCCTCAGTTCGCGAGATGACCATTTTATGCATCAGTTTTTCATTCCTATCACCAGCCAATAGGCATTCCATGGTATAAACAATGAAGCATCTAACATAGTCCATCCTGCAACATCCATTATTTAACTGTCGATGAGGCAGTGTCCAAAGCCAGTAAGTCCTCATAAATAGCTTGTCAGCATGCTGCAATAATGTTAAAAACTAGCAGCTGAACTTGTGCTATCCTGTGTCCAGGCTTCAATGATCCTTCCATAAATGTGAACGTGGTGTAACCAGAGGGAAAATGCAGTTATATGATAAATTTTAGAAGCCTTCATTCATCTGAAGATATTTAATGGGATAAATAATCAGGAAGGGATGAAAGCATTGCATAAATACACAATCATGAAATCATGGCATAAACTATACACCAGAATCTTTAAAGATCACAAGTCACCTTCCTGCATAGCTGGGGCATAAAGGGACCAAAAAAAAAAAAGATATTTATTTAAGGTTTGGTTTGCAAACCAAACCGAGATAAAAGGAAGATGTACATTACATCGATAAAGGTTCCCAAAGTAAACAAGTACGCAATTCTATTCCTCTTAAATTTGAGAACTAGTGCAAGCTTGACAATGAAGGCATTTATATATACAAGTACAAACAGGTTTCAAAACACATACAGTTAACAGGCACAAGCTCACATATGGTGTAAAGTTTAGACACAAACAGACACCGATTAAATGGATATAGGAAAATGAAAAAAAAAAAAAAAAAAAGGTGAGAACTAGATTTGATTATCTACTCTGTAGCACATAAAAGAACAAGAAAAATTAAGGCCAAGGATTGCAGTGAATTGACATCTATATACAGCTTCATACATCTGTGATTCCGCTCCAATTTTGGTTTCATTTTTATTGCCAATACTGAAAACACATTTCTGGTTATGGTCTGCAGATTTTTATTTTTTCAACACCACTTTCTGTCATTTTTAGTAGATAAATAATTGGATACAAGGCTGAAAACCTGCAACCCAGCCACCATCTTCTTACCATTTGAGCCATTCCAATTCTTTTTATCATGAATTTTTATTTTATAAAAGATGTGCACATATTCATCATCCAAAATCTGCAGTACAGAGAGACAGTGGATCAAACTCTCTCTTCCAAACATTCTGGACTGAGAGCCACATGCAACAATAATAGTACGCATTGATGTTTTCTCTGACATGGGCATATGAGCAATCTTTACTTAATACAAAGAATCAATACCCACATATAGATCTTGCATGTTTCAGGAGGGACAAAAAACAGTCTGCAAGTTATCAAACAGGTTACTGCCGTTCATTCCAAACAAATGCACAGCATTTAGGCAAGCAAGTAATTTGTTTCAACCAATGGAAAATATAGATGCAACCAAGACTCAAGCAAATTTATATTCCACATTGCTGATGTCAAATTCCATATTGTCATAGGATGTACAGAAATGTCTGTCATAGTACGGAAAGTAAATGTCAATAGACTCTGTAACCGAGTACAATAAAAAGATTAAACACAGCATAGTTTAAAAAAAAAAATCTATACAAAAAACACACACACACACAAACAAAACAGGGCATGAACTCAAGCTTCAAAATAATGTGAAAGAAAATCAAGCTTAACTAATGAGACAAAGGAAGAAATTGAATCTACCAATAACCAATATTTAATGGGGAGTCATTAACTACACCAAGGAGGTTCAATCCCAGCACAACAGGAAATGGACTTACATGCCAGATTTGAAAAAATGAAGTTGACCTAATTTTACCTCAATGAGGGTCTGGCAAAGATAAAGGAAAGAGTCCTTTTTATATAAAAACACAACCTACATAATCTAAATGGACTACCAAAGACAGAATTTAAAACCAACAAGAATGTCACACCTGATGCCAAAATAAATAGATAAACAGAGAGTCATTGACAGCTTGTGCTTAAAAACTCACCAATTAATTACAGTAATTGTCAAGCAACCAGGGAGGCTACCAGCTGACCGCAATAAATTTAATAGAACACCTATAGTCCTGTTTGCTTCTGACATGAGCACTGCAGGATCCAGAACAGGGTGACCACCAACCAGCCATGAGACATTAAATTGCCTACCTCCTGTAGTTGGATTCATATTCACATTAAATTAGAAATTAATGAAGTCAATTTCCTAAAGTGATTAACAACATAGAATTTTTTTACCAAAAGGACAAAAGAACAACATAAGGACAACATTAAATTCAGCTATGCAAATACTAAACCGTTAAACTTCTGTTACTTGAAAAGCAGTACCTTCTGTGACTGATTTCTCAGGATCATGGGCATCAGATGTAAAAAGCAAGACAAATGTTTCCAAGAATTTCAATGCCAGCAACTTTATTCCAACGGATCCAGGCTACAATATAAAGCAAATTAATGCCCCAAACAGCTAAAGACATTGCCACCTCAAGTTGAAGTTAAGATGAAAATTGACATTTAGATCCCAAGCAGTGACAAAATTCCAATTTGTACTAAGGTTTGATAATTTATAAAACTAAAAAGCTTGTGTCAAGTTTTTAATCTTTAATTCATGATAAGGCATGCATCAGATTATGGTACCTTAACAAATTGATTAAGAGAAGAACATCTATTCCAGATAATGAGTAACAAGTAGGGATGGCAAACGGCTCGGTTGGCTGGATTTGGATCGGGGCATATCATTGTTGATCCTTTTATCTATACATCACCTAATTAAAATTTTATGTTATAAATTGTTCCACGACCCATGCATGAAGGGTGAGACCCGATCCATCTATTTATATATTTAATTGTTTTTATAATATTTTATTCTATCATTTTTTTCTCACTACTACCATTTCTACTATAGTTGTCGATTTTGTGGCTGCCATTAGAAAATAATTTTCTATTATTATAATGTGTATATCATATTTTAACTCTCTTTTTAAAATTTAATTAGCTTTGTCACTTAGCAACACAAATAATCATTTTTACTTCGTTTGCAAAATTGGAAGCACTAATAAATCAAAAATAATTTTTTTTATAATTAGATCTAATAAAATGGAAGAATTTTCTCTGGTGTGCATTCCAAGACTTATGGGAGAAAAACAATTCATGTATATGTATATTCTATAGATCCTATACCAGCAGGCAATGCTGTGAGGTTGATTACCTAAATTTGCAGTATTACATCTTAATTGTAACACCGCACTGACTGCTATGTATAGGTCCTATAGTATATAGCAAATTACATCTAAACTGTAAGGGGAGGCTTAAAAAAAATAAAATAAAATAAAATAAAACAGCAACTAAAAACCTGTGCAATAGTAGGCAACTCCGTCTTTCTATCTCCCCTTCAAAAAATAATTCTTTTTAAATAAAAAAGTTATGATGGATGGATGATGGATAACCCTAGGTGGATCTGTAATGACCCTTTAGGTAGTGGATAAATATTCTATCAATCCATTTGACCCTTTAAATATTATGGATGGATTTGGATTGACCCAAAGTTAGATGGATTAGGATGGCTTCATGGATATCCATCCATTTTGCAACCCCTGGTGACAAGCAACAATGACCACCAAAAAATGATATACCGTCCAGGTTCAAGAATAACAACATAACTAAAAATTTGCAAGAAACAGTCAGGAGGACAAATCCCAGTACATGGGAATTATACAATCTACAGAGAGCCCTCCACAACTACCAAATGATACTTATTAATAATAATAATAAAATACCGCACAAGTCCTCCTTTAAAAAGAAACATCATTAAAAAAAAAATATTTCCATCAGTAATGCAAAATCATGAACAAACTCTACCTAGCAACCAACCACAGTCCATGTATACAATTAATGATCTTGTATAGAAGGAAAGAAATTTATGATATTGTTCTCCCACAATGTTAACATAATACTTCTTTTTCCACACCAAAAAAAAAAAAAAAAAAGTCAATCTGATGAATCTTTCTAGAACCATATGCTTCATTAACTAAACCTTAGATAGGATTTCAATTTATTGGATAAAGAAGATTGTATCAGGGGTGGAAAAAAAAACACAGAAGAGAAGGATCAGTATTTTCCGTAAAACAAACAGAACCTGAATAAGAAGGGAAGAATAGACTTCTTGACTAACTAAGGGTTGATTTTCAACAAATAAAACTTTAAATATCTATGAGAATTGAAAAAAAAGGGTTTGAAGATGGAAAAACAAATCATGAATTTGAGGGTAATATATCACTTTGGTGTAAACTGATAATATGTAAAATTATAGAGATATTAAAAACAGTATAAGACCTAATATATACATATTGGTCAGCAATTATGGCATCAGCTATGAATTTTAAAGAATAAAAATCTATATACCTCAAGAGTAATACCAAATACAGCATCCTTGAATTTAAGCATCCACATCCAAGTCTCCTCCAACCAACTCTCTACTTTATGATATTGTTGAGACTGTTCAGTTTTCCATGTTAGTGTCAGTAAGTATCCTATTCCAAACAAAGTTGAGGGAATGGGAAAGGGCAAGAAAGGAGAATCAAAAACTAATGGTGCCTAAAAAACATATGAATTTTAAATTCCAAGTATGTGATGAACCAGCAGAGCAATAACATGTTTTTGATCAAAAAAGTAAATTTGTATAAAAGGAAAAGAGAATACAACATGTATAACAGAAAAAATAATATAAAACCAAATTAAGGAAAGTTCTCAACTAGTTAAAGCATAGATAAGCAGAGACATGTCATTCTGATTAGTGACAGAAAAATCCATATAATTAGAGGAAGATGTCAAAGTAGAACAATTGAAAGTGTGGAATAAAGAAGTTTTCAGCGATGTGCATTTGAAGAAGGAGATTCTTAATGAGATGGTTATTGCCTTGGCGTCTGAGAACAACTTACAGCCAGATCAGGAGGCAAGGTTAGCTATTCCTTATAATGAATTTGATGCTATTCTCTTGCAAGAGGGGATTAGTTAGAGAAAAAAGTCTAGGTTAAAAGGATTAAAGATGGGGATGCTAATTCAAACTTTTTTTCATAAGGTGGCTACTGGTAGAAAGAATAAAAAGTGTCATTAAGGAATTGGAAGTTGAAGATGGTAGTTGTTTGAGAGACCAAGCTTCTATTTTCAAGGAGATTCTTGTTAGGGAGAATTCTAATTTCTACTGCTCTTTATATGAAGATCATATCCCTTGTTGCCTGTTGGGCTGCAACCCAACAAGCCCAAGGTGACCAGGGTGTATGAGAGGAGGCATTATGGGCCACATAAGTCCAAGCTGGAATTCCATCC
>JANHAO010019966.1:0-13016 GCA_026873985.1 Saraca asoca
TTATAAATTATTATATAAAACAAAATTGGATGGAATAGAAAATTCCATCCAATTTTGGATGGAATCAATATTCCATCAAATGATGAAATTTTACATTCCATGGAATGCAACATTCCATCATTCTATCAAACCAAACCATACAATCTTTCATTCCCTTTCTCATTCCTTTCCCTTTGCATTAAACCAAACCGGCCCTAATATTATATTGTCGACTTTCTATGTCAAAATTTAGAAAAATTTAATAATATTAAATTACAGAATCAAACATTTTTCTCATATTTAAAAAATAGACTTTATTTCAATTTTAAAGTATATTGATCAAGTACCAAGTTATATCAGTTTAATAAAACAATTATACAAATATAATTTATATAATTATAATGGTTTATGTGAAAAAAAATATTTTTATAAAGACTTATGAAATTACTTAAGTTAAAAAGGTTAATTTATCCTATTATTCACCATAATTTTACTTAATTTTTAATTAAATTCTCATAATTTAAAATTTTTAATTGAATATTCAAACTATTTTTTATTTCTAATTGAATATATTCAATTACTTTTCCTTTAATTTTTGCTAGTAATTAACATATATGAATAATAAATTATTAATGTAACTTCATAGTTGATGAAATGTAAGACAAGTGACCCATTATTTTTTTAAATAACTTTCGTTAGTTTAATACAAATAAAAATGATGTCAAAACCTCACATCAACAAATATTACCCAAAAAAAAAAAAAGGGTTATTTGTGGCCCAAACCCAATCCTGAAAAAGTAGGCTTGGATTGAGCGTTTGGGTTCAAGGATGGAGTTTAAACAAAAGTTTGAATTATATTTTTTAAATGGGTCAAGTTTATATTTAAATATTTAAAGTTGAGCTTGCTTAATCCAACTTTATTTTATATTTACATTAAATATATTATTTGTATATTTTATATTTACATTAAATATATTATTTGTATGATATATTTTACTCATATTATGCAACGCAAATATTAATTATTAATAATTAATATATGTATATAGTAATTTTCTCTATCACTTTTTCTTTTATATATATTAAATATAACATATATATAAATATAATGTTTTATATGATTATAAATTTTAATTATATTATATTTATTTAAATATTAAAACTAAATTTAATCAGGATCGGGCCAAGGCTTACAAGACCAGAAAAAAACCGAGCTTGGGCATACATATTATCAAAAAGATCCAGGCCACCTTTGAATATATAAGATGCTTTAATATTAACATAAGTCTGACACAAGTCTAATCCAATCCAATTTTTGCCCATATCTATATTGTCAATATACACGAAATCCAACAAGAAAATAATATAAAATATCAAATAAGAAATGAAAAATTAATATACAAAATCAATACTTTCAAATTATATGAACCTAATCAGAGTAAAATTATAAAAAGTAATAAAATAATTTAATCATAATTAAATTAATGTCTATCGACTCTTACCCAATTTTTTAATTCTAAAATTATTCTCTTAAACTAATTAAGTAATTTATGTTAGTTTATCATTTAAAATTTTGAATCTTTATCAAAATTACTAATACAATAATTAATTTATTGACATTGTAAAAATATAATGCTGATCAAATCATTTATTTATCATCCTCATGTTAACAAACTAGTTATCATGCCAATTTTAATATAGTTTGGTTGCAACCCATTTTTCAAGATGTGAATTTACTTTAACAAAAATTATTTTAATACATTTACAAAGAAATTTTAACTTCTATAAATAATGTCAAAAATAATTATTTTAATTTATTAATAAATAATTTCTTTTATTTAAAACATTACAAAAATATATAAAATTTAATTAAAAAATATATCTTAATGATATCATAATAAATAAATAAATAAATAAACATTTGAATGGCATTATGAAATTTAATCATCCTAATGACTTGATTCATCCCTCCAAAATAAAATATGCCAACAAGTAATCCCCCAAGTTTGAGGCCAACCTAATTTTCTTCTTTCAGAGTTGAGATGAGTAAAATATTTTACATCCACAAAATAATCTACCAATGAAGCACGAGTGTGACACATGACGTTGATGTGATTCGATACGAGCACAAAAATACAACAATTTTCTTAAAAAAATAGGATTTGACGCATTTAACATATATTAGAAAAATGAAGAATGAAATATATTTTTAGGATGAAATTAGATATATCTCATTTATAATTCATACTTAACTTCTCAATTTTTTTTTAAAAAAACTAGTCCATAAAATTTCTTAATAAATTATATTTCAATCTTTATAATATTTTTTCTCTAGTTTTACTCCAGTATATAGACTTCATGCATGCAAAGATGTGTTCTATTTTCTCCCACCATAAATCATTTAATATGATTTCTTTCAAAGCTCGAGCTTTCCCGCATCATTCTCTCTGTAAAAATTTCATTGGTCACTAATTACCGTACTTTGCATAGCATGCTATTAGAAATTAATATGTTCTGTATTTAGATTATTTTACAAGTTTTTTTGTGATGCAAAGTTAAAAGTATTAGAGTCATTATATTTTTAGAAGGTCTATAACAGAGTATTAGAATTAAGTATCTTATATTCAGTTATCTTATTTTATTCTATAATATATCAATATTATCTCCATACTTCTCTCTAATCTTCATCTACTATTTTTTTCAACTCAAACCTTATTTATTTTCTCAATACGGTATCATGATAGTATCATCTATGTTAAGATCTTGTGGGAAGTCCTTGTTTTTTATGGACCTAAGCATGAGTCGATATGATCCGTCTAGTCCAAAAAATTAGGATTTAGATCTAAAAAATAGATTTAAATAGTATTTAGATTTTTTTTTTCAAATCCGATTAATAATTAGATCGAGATTAGCTAACACAAGTATAATTAGGACAACCCTTCCGGAACTAAATAAATATATATTTTAAAAAATTTAACATATAAAACATAAATTAGTTACAATTTATTAAATTTTATAAAAAAAATTATTTTGTTTAACATAATTAATAATTATATATGTTTAAATAACTTATATTTAGGTAGAATATAACTTTTTTTTTTTGCAAAAAGTTGTTTGAATTCTTTTTAAAACCTTATTTATAAATTAAAATTAAAAAAATTAAAAAGATTTGAACGGCAAACCATGAAGCATAAAAATTAGGTCAGGTTAAACTTAGGACAATGCATGATGTATAATTTCATACCAACTGCCTGACTTGTTAACCCAAGCCCTAACCCATGATCACCTCTAACTCTCAATAACTCAAGAAAAGTTGAGTTGCTGTTATAAATTCTTAGGTTTTTTATTTTTCAATTACTCTTTTTGGTGAAGAGGAGAGAAAAAAAAAAATTGTTCATCACTTCCTTATTTGTTCTCTTTCGCTCCCCCATTGTCCTTGTTTTCTTTGTCTTCGATTCCTTTTTGTTTCCAATCTCTCTTTATCCAAAGATTAGCATAGTGGTTTTGATTAAGGAGGTGTTGGTCTAGATCCAATGATATTACCGGAGGTTTGACAATGTCCTACCAATGGTACTAGAGGACAACCACATTTTCTTTGTTCTTGTTATTTTTGAGTAACCTACGAGTGGTTACATATAACTATAGAGACCTTCGATAACGGTTTTTGGGTGGACAGAGGTAACGTCCATGGTGGTTAAATATTCTCAATAAAATATATGTGCTATATTTGGATGTACAAATAAATTTAACAAGAATATTAATATATATGCTTTATGTTTACTATCCATAACATAATGATCTATCTCTGGACAAATCCTAAAGTTTTCCTGAATAGTAAATGTCAATTTATCTATTTATTTTTATTATAGATATTGCATTAAAATATAGATAAATGGCCATTTTATGCATGCTAAATGGCCATTTTATACATGCTACAACATTTTTTGTTTAATTACTTCGGTGACTACAAACTATATTACATAAGACATGTATACACATTTAATTTTGTGAATATTGCAATATTCTAATTTGGTTACTTTGTTGACTAACATGCTATATAACATAAAGTTATGTGCATATAATAACATTCTAACTGCGTCACTTTTGTAACTAACAAACTATGTACTATAAAATCATGCGCATTCATTAAAATAGGCATACATTTAACATGCAAAAATGTCCAAATACCAACCACTATCATTGTTTTAGTATCTATATAGAAAATAACATAAGCCATTTAATTCATTCCACATAGACATTCACAATTATATATGACAGTAAAACATTCATGTCTAAATTATCATAAAATGTGGCCTACGTAACAATAAGAAAACTTTATAAATACCTTAAAATATTAATTATCATCATAAGTTTAATTTTTTGAATGAGGCAGAATATAATTTAGACAAAGCCTAAAATATTAATTATCATCAAATCAAACATTCAGAATATAATCATGTCTGAAATTATACATTATCATAAATTTAATTTTTTAATAATTAGCAATTCATATACTACATGCATTCATAAATACATGTTACGTTAATATTATAATTTATAAAACATAAATCATTTTAATTCTAATTTCTGATTTAAATAGAAATTAGTTCAGATATAATACTTATAAAATAATCAGCCGTACATACATTAGGCATATAGAATTTCAATAATATCAGGCATAATTATATGCTACAATAAAACAATTACAGTAATCAAAATTATTGAAATTTTTCTATGTAGACTACTATAGTTTAATTAAATCATATATTATTGGATTGAATGAATGTCACGATAACTAATTATTATGATTCAATTAATTATGTGATCAAATTAATAGACCTGTAACGACACCTAGGCCATTGATGAATTTTAGTGGTATGAACCTTGTCACTAGACCAATAATGATAGGTTAGTTGCACAGTAGGATTACAACAATATAGGTCCCTACTTATACCTTATTAGTTGCCCCATTGAAACTTTAAGTATAGTTTTCTCTGATAGGGTTATAAGTAATGAACCTGCTAAGGAGTGTTTTGCTATCATGAATTCTCACATAATATCTAATACGATTTCATTATTACTAATTAAATTTATATATACAAATCTGATGTATTATAACATGATTTAATAGATTTCTTGATTTGACTATTTTAATATATCTAATTTTTTTTCAACAATTGGTATCAGAATTAAATTTTTCCTTTCATGTTACAAAGGCTCAAATTTGTGCAAATTTTTGTTTAATAATTTTGTGTAATTAAATTGTTAAAAATCCATAATATATTATGAGAAAAATTATAGGTTAAACATTAATTTTTTTCCTACCTCTTCTATATTGTTTAATTGCATAAATTGATTATCAACTTTATGAATTTTGAAATAGAATCACGAATTAAATTAATTTAGTTTTTTCCAAAAAAATTTGATTTCTTAAATTCAAATAATTTAAAGGAATATTTTTAAAATCAAACTATGATTTAATCTCAAGAGTATGTAATGTGCAAAATGCACAAATCAATTTAAAAAAAATATTATTCAAAATTGAAATTTTTTGAAATTCATTTTTTTGGTTACTGAAAGATTGTTTTGATATAATTCAACCTAATTATTATAGATTTGCTCAAATTGATTCATGATTCTATACTAGAATAATTAGACAAAGAAAATCCCTTAATCAATTTCTCAAAATTCAAACACAAGTAGCATTTATTTAAAAAAATTTCCATTTAGGTAACCTAATGGAGGTTTAATACTTTTTCTCTTAAAATTACATTGATTTGTTCAATTATTTTGTGAAATTGATAAGGAGATTAGTTTCAGATAAATTTGGGCAAAGAAACTCATACAAAAATTGCTTAAAATATGCCTAAATTGAATGAGTTTTCAAATAAGGTTAAGTCTGATTATTTAGTTAGCTACTCACGTCATTGGTGTGTTGGGCCACGTGATATATAGAGGTGATAGATGACAATAAAAATTATACCACCGTACTCCACTCTCTAAGTACTATTTGTAGTAATTTTTTTAGATTTTTTGAAAATAAAAATATTTTATTTATTTTTTAAGTTATTTGAATAATTATTTGATATTATTTGAACCTAAAAATTTTGTTATGTGTTTGCTACATATTGAACTAATATTTGTAATTCTTCCAGAACTTTCTAGAAATAAAAATATTTTATATAACTATTATCCTATTTATTTGAGGATTAATTTCATGTTTTTTGGACATGAAAAATTTATTGTATGATTGCTATTGTATGTAATTTTTCTGAGTTGATTTGATGTAGTTTACACATTTGAATATTATATGGATTATTATATGTAAATTTATGAAATTATGTAAGAATCAATTTTGTTCATATTATGCTATGAAATTTTATGCATTTGTGTACTCACCTATCATGGGACCAGTTGCATAAAATATTATTGAAATTAAATTTTGGAATTGTATCTAGGAAAGTACTATGTTAGTAATATGTATACCATATTGATGTAATGTTATTAACATAGTTTGTTAGTGATAATGTGAATGTTAGAATTGTTTATTATGTTCTTAAAATTTTAAATACCATATCGATATTAGATTTTAGGAATGTAGCATTCAATCTTTATGTTATATTATGAAACCTTAAATGCTCTATCCATGTTGGGTTTCATAATATAATACTGTTTAGAATTACATAGTTATTGAGAAAATATTATAGTATAACTACGTTGAATATGTAATTTTAAAAATATATGATAAATTTCATAAACTATTATTTCCTTAATCTTTTGTTACCTATGCAATTAATTACTATGAAGGCAATAAATGAGACTAATTATAAGGACTGAGCTGAGTGAAAGATATTTAGACTAAATTACTGATACCATATATGGTAATCACTAAATTTTACATTTGGCATGGAGAAAGGGAGAGCCAAAGATAGATGATAACTCTATTACTGCACAAGGTTTATTTGTGAAAAGTGGACACACTATAATAGATTATACTTGATGATTGTGATGTATACTAAGGATAAAACCATCATAAAAGGCATTGTTAAGTCTCTAAATGCTAAAGTGATCATGAATTTTGTAGTTGATAAGTTTGTAAAATTCAATAAAACTAAAAAGGATATTACCTCTCATTACTAGATAAAACTATTTAGGATGGTGTTAGTGGAATTAGTGAGCACATCGTGGAATGGATATACTATTATGATCACTCATGGGCAAAAAAGTAGACGTAGAAAATAGTCATTTAATTTAACATGTTTTAGAGTCTTTTTTGGTTAAAATTGATGTTCTTTAAACATCATATCACACCTAAGAGGGTGAGGTGACTTTCAGTAAAATGATCTTTATAGTTAGTCAAGTGGAAGATGACGTAAAGAATTAAAGGATCTTTGTGCTTACTTTGTTTTACATGGATCAAGTGTTGAGCGTTGAAATAAATCACACCCAAAGGAACCTAATTTTAAGAAGCAAAAAAATTGATTTGAGTACTTATCACAATAAATCTAGATCTTCTTTTGGCTCTAGTGAGAGTACCATCAAACATGGTTAATCGAGGTATAGTCATTTACATTACAAATTTATTATACACATTAAGAAACAAGAGGAAGCCAAGTGATGAAAGTTGATAGTCGAATTGAAAATGTTGATAAGTGTAAGATGAATATGTAGAAGTAGTTATTGTTTGAAAAAAAGTTAGTCAGATAAATACTGTGGCTGGATACAAAAAGGATAGAATTAATGTGAGATCCTTAAGACTATGGCATAAGTGTTTGGATGTATCTCAACAAAAGGATAGAATAATTGATAAAAAAAGAGATTCTTCATAACCTAGACTTATCCTTTTTTACGTGTGTATTGATTGCATCAAGGAAGATCTCCCTCTAGAGTTAATAGATCAGAATGTTGGATGTATTGGAGTTGATTCACAATAATGTAGGTGAACTGATAATGCCAAGTACTATAGGTGGATATTGATATTTCATCTTCATTGATGATTGATCAATTTTTGCTAGGTGAAAATATCCATTGAAAAGTTAGAATCCTTAAATTATTTTGGAACGTTTAAAGTTAAGATTGAACTAAAAAATGATAAGAAAATCAAGTATGTCAATTATGATAAAGGTGATGAGTATAATGGAGATATGATAAATTGATGTAAATTCTGATTCTTTGGTAAGATATTTCCAAGATTATGAATTTTTTAGGCTAACAACCTTATACACTAGAATGACCAAATAGGATTAGACCATAAGAAGATTGAATTACACGCTCTTGGACATGATTAGATGTATGTTGTGCATTAAATTTTACTAAACTTTGTACGAGGTGATGCTTTAAAGACTGTTGTGTATATTCTGACTCAAATTCCTAGTAAGTCTATATTTAAAACCCTATATGATTTGCTATATGGGGAAAGCCTAGTCTTAGGCATTTCTATATCTGGGGTTACAAGGTTAAAGTGAAGTCATATGATTCATTTATTGAGTAATTTGATTTGAAGACTATTGATGGTCATTTTGTTAGATGTTGTAATGGCTACAAAAGTAGTAGATTTTATTATCTGATCCACATTGTCAGGGTTATTGAAGGATCTTATTTTGTTTATTAGTTGGAAAGTGGGAGTGAAAGACCATGTAATATCCCTCTTAGAGATGTAAAAGTTACTATTCCACTAGAACCATCTCTAATTGAAACAAACTGAGTTAATCTAGTACAACACATGGTAAAACTGATGATGGAAGTTGTAGAATTTAATGCTTCTCTGGTAATAGAAAAGAACTAAGTTTTGTAAATGAAATACTTTTGAGAAAATCCTAATGACTCATGGATCAGAAACTACTAACGACTATATCGTATATCAACATGAGCACAAAATTGATGTCAGTGATGGAATTGATTTCACCAGTTTTTTTAAAAAGCCATTTCAAATACTAATTCTTTAGAATGGATGAAGGGTATAAATGATGGATTGCTTTAATGCTCCATAATGATATGTGAGATCTTATAGAGTTAACTATCGATTACAAATTTATTGGATACAAAAAGGTCTTTAAGACCAAAGGATACTCAAAAGGTGGTTGAAAAGTATAAGGCCATATTAGTGGCAAAGGGCCACATTTAGAAAAAAAGGTTTTGATTGTAGAATATTTTCATATTTGTTTTAATTGAATACTCATTTTGAGTTGTTATGGCACTAGTAGCTCATTTTGACCTAGAGCTTCACTAAATGCATGATAGCTTTCGTGAATGATGATTAGCCAAAAATAATTTGTATGAACTAACTAGATGATTTCTGAGAGAAGAGTAAAGAACACTTAGTGTATAAATTTAAAAGATTTATATATATAATTTGAATAAAATGTCTAAATAATGGTATCTAAAATTTGATAAAATAGTGACTTTTTTTTTTAGTTTCAAGGAGCATACAATGAATCAATGTATCTTCTACTTGATTAGTGCGGACAGTTATATGATCCTTATGTTGTATGTCAATGAAATTCTCCTTGCAAGTAATGACATGAACCTATTAAATGAGACAAAATAAACATTGTCACAACATTTTGAGATGAAGGATCTTAATAATGCCTCATTTGTATTAGGTATACAGATTCACCATGATAGATCTCGAGGTATTCTTAGCTTGTCTCAGATATTATATATTGAGAAAGTGCTTAAGAGGTCCAATATGGATTCATGCTTTTGTTGATCTACACCCATTCAAAAGGGTGAGTTTCTTTCCAAAATCTGGTGTCCTCAAAATGATGATGAGAAATCCAAAATGAAAATGGTCCTTGTATACTTCCGTTATAGGTAGTCTATTGTATGCTCAAGTATATATACATCTTAATATTGCTATTAGTTTAGTGTACTTAGGAGATACTTAAGTTATCTTGGTAACAAATATTGAACTACTGTGAAAAAAGTTATAGAGTGCCTATAAAGTACAAAGAATCTTTATGCTAACTTATTATAGATCTAGTGATTTGATTCTTAAAGGTTACTTTGACTTTGATTTTATGAATTATCTAGATGACATGATGTCAATATCTGGAAATATCTTTATGATGATAGGAGGAGCTGTACCATGGAAACTATTGGACAGTCAATTACAACAACCTCTACTAAGGAGGCAAAATGTGTCACATATTGTGAAGCCACTTGTGAGGCTATTTGGTTAAGGAATCTAATGTCTGCATTCAAAGTTATAGATAGCATATCTAAAACCTTAACTATATGTTGCGATAGTACTGCCATAATGAATTTCTCTCAAAATAATAATGAAAATATTGTCTATACAAATATTTTGATATTAAGTATCAATTTGTTGAAGAAAGAACATACGTAAGTATTATACATGTTCTCATGGATTGTATGCTTGGAGATACACTAACTGAAGGCTTAGATGTTAAATTGTTTATGAACAAGTAACTATAAGGAGTTTGGTTAAGTCTTTCAATGTTCAGGATTGGTGAGGGTTTCATGTTTCTAATTGAAATATTATTATCTCGAGATTAGTAAAATGTTAATGATATTGCCATATATTTCATATATATATATATATATGCATATACGACATTGTTGATTGTTTTATGACATATTGATCGAGACATTTAGACCATATCTCATTATTATGTTAAAATCTATGCTCATTTTGAGCATTTTGGATCGATACATGGACTATTTCATAAATATGTACATATGATCACATTTTCATATACATGTCTAATTTCTCACACATTCCATATTATGTTTTGGCCATCGGAACATAAGTATTCAAAATATATATGACATTAGTATCCCTATCAGATATGATGATCTACATTATTATATACTTATACTTGACTTATGGTTGTAATGGTGTCATTATTGTTATTGTTGTTGACATTCATCAATGTGGTCACATATTGTAATCCAAGTTCTCGTTTATTAAACTATGTTGTCTAAGTAGGAGATTGTTGAAATTTTCCTATATAGACTATCATAGTTTAATTAAATCATATGTTATTGGATTAAATTAATGTTATAACAACTAATTATTATGAGTCAATTAATTATGTGACCAAATTAATGGATCTATAATGATACCAATGCTATTGATGGATTTTAGTGGTGTGAGCTTCGTCATTAGGCCAATAATGATAGGTAAGTTGGCCAGTAAGGTTACAGTAAGGCAGATCCCTATTTATACTTTAGTAAAGCTATAGTTGCCCCATTGAGACTTCAAATATAGTCTTCTCTTCTTTTTCTCTACTAGAATTATAAGAAGTGAACTTGCTAAAGAATATTTTGCTATCATGTATTCTTACATAATATTAGGTACGATTTCATTGTTACTAATTAAATTTACATATATAAATTTGATATATTGTAACATGATTTAATAGATCTCTTGATTTGACTATTTTAATATATCCATTTTTTCAACAAAAACATCATAAAGTCAATTATCATAAAGTTATTAACAATTCAACACATTCATAAAAAAGATTAGCATCCCAAATGATAAAAATAATTTTGAATCTAAAAAATATCCATCTACTATTAAGATATTTCATTTCACAATTGGCATTACCCTTCTAGAAAACCTTCCTATAAATTCCAAGCAAGAAAAATTTCTTATCAATCATAAAAACTTATATATAAAAGTAATTAGGTCTTTAGGACAGGCGTAAAGCACTAAAAGCATAAAACTCATGCAAAAAAGGTTTTATATATATCATACCTAGTAGCAGAAAAATCATAAAAAAGAGAAAATATTTTCTCATCATGAACAACATAAGAGAGAAATGGTTTTGATCAATCAAGAATCATATATGTGTAATACCTCAAAAAAATGGAAAATGTTAGCAAAAATTGGAAAATGTTGGCTATGGGACTGAAGTAAAATTTTGGTATTTTTTGTTGAGGTCATAATACAATTTTTTATTTTTCAGAAGAGCTTCATTAAAGGTGGTGGAAGGTCGATGGGGTCAAACCATAATTTGCCCCATTTTCTTTTTTGTATATATTTTGCCCAGGCCAGCTTCTTCTTCAAACGCCATTTCTCAAAGCTTTCCTCCCCTGCTCCGTTCTCACTATGATCTCCGGCGACCGCTTTCTTCTTCGGCCCTGCGATATTTCAGCCATCATCAGTCACCTTCTTTTCCTTCTCTGGTGCCTCACCCTTTTTTCATTCAGCCAGTAGCTCTTCTTCTCCTCTTCACTAGTATAGTTTGGCTAGCACTATGATTTGGCACACCGATAGCGATCCAGCTCCAGCTGAGCTCCCCACCTGCACTTCAGAAGGTGGTGAGTAATCATAGAATAAAAGATTTATTTTATAGTAAGTTTACATTAAGATTCCAAGATGGTTTATTTGAAACCTAATCCTTAAAGTTGAGGTATGCTAAAATGCTACTGTTCCTCAGCTCCAAAGATATTTCCAAGGAAGAATCAAGCACACCAACAGCAAATTTTTGAAGTTTTACCTGACTTAGCTTTCTAAGGATTTTTAAAGGTGAGTGGACAATTCTCCTCACTTAATAATCCCATGTATAAACATAAAATAATTTTATTATATAAAATGTTATAAATCCTTTTAAATAATGGGATTTTCCTATATATTGAAGTAGTTTTGAAAGTATATTTACATGTTGTATGTGTACATAAAATGGTTTGCCATTATAAAAGTTATGCATTTTCATCTTGCCTTATATTATTGGAATTGACAATTCTATTTTTCTATGTGATAAATGGATATGAAAATGCTTTGACAAGTTTAGGGATGTTTTGATAAGTGTTGCTTACCCGAACAAAGACTTTTATGTATATTGTGATATAAAAATGTTGTTTGGAAATTTATGCTACATGATATGTTGAATTAATTAATTTGAAATATTAAATTCACTGGAGAATTTATTGGGAACCCGCCAGTGCATTTGTGACTAGATTATGATGGAGTAAGGCAATTATGTAGGAATTTGATTAAATCCATAAATATGATATGTACACAGAAAATATCACATCTTAATCAAATCCTATATTCTGAATACTCA
>JANHAO010019967.1:0-13018 GCA_026873985.1 Saraca asoca
AGTTGTGACTTAATTCATATTTAAAAGATCCGGAAATCATGTCTGGTGGACAGTGGACAGAATGCTGTAATTATTTGAAGAGAATCGAAAGGATATAAAATCTATTGGGTGTACTCTAAAAAAGGTATCTAAAGTCACAGCAACTGAGGCATCTGAAAGTGATAAAACAAAAGGTGGTAGATTTGGGGGAGGTTGGATCAGAAACACTTTGCTCAAAGAAAGGAAAAGAAAATGCAACCACTGAGTTTTAGCCTCTCAACGTGACATATACTTTGATGCGACTGATTCAGCTTATTTCTATGCAAAAGAAATTTTCCTTCTTACAGGACACATTTATGACTTTGATGCCAATCATCACTGATTCAAAATTGAAATTTATGAATGGACTATAAATAACCATTTATTTCTTTAAATTAGTTTTCATCACAGAGAGATTTTAAGTTGTGTTAAGTATAATTTAATTGGAATAATTTTATAGACAGTTTAACTTTTTTTATGATATTTGAGTATTTTTATTTTTAAATTATCTTTTTTTTTCAAATCTTAAAGTAAATGAATTAAATAAAAAATATAAATCTTAATACAATAAGATAATTTAATAATAAAAATATTTCATATTCTAAGAGGTCAAACTTATCATAAAATTATCTTTTTAATCAAAAGAGGAATACAATATTTATTGTACTTTAATACATTATTTTCTCTCTGTTTAGTGATATGCTCCTTTTTTTTATTAGTTTAATACATACAATCTAAATAAACTTAATGCAACTAAAAATTCCTCTTCTTTTATTCTCATTTTCATTATCAAGTTGTGTAAATGGGTGGCTGTCTTATGCTTTAACATTATCCCAAACAAATAACCCTTGACGATGAGTCGAGCTTGATTGAGCAGGTACTAGTTTAGGCTTAATTTATTTTAATTTTTTTCAATTCATAACTTGGTTCAAATTCAATTTATACTAATTTATTTAATTTAAATTTGACTTAATTCATTAAGTTTAAATATATCGTAATATTGAATGTTTTATTTATAATTTAATAATTAAAAAATATAAAAATAAATATATTTAATAATTTATTAATAAAAAATTAAATAATAGAAGATAGTAATATAATATTATTAATCGTACTATAAAATTACTTAATATATTATAATAATAATTTATCTCAAAATATAAAATTATATTACAACTACAGCGATGATTATAAAAAATAAGTAATATATTAGTAATAAAAATATATTATATATTATAATATATATTTATATATTGAATCAACTTATGATATATAAAAGTTGACCTCCTTATAATTTAAGATTTACTCGTTTATAATATGAGTTAACTTATTCAATTTGTGTATCATTCATTTATTTCATAAATTTAATTCATTAAATCAAAATTTAAGTTAAATTGTATATTATTCGTGAGTTGACTTGATTCGTTACTGACTTATTGATTTGAAGATTGGGTCCCAAATATTATGTAAAGTGTATATTGTAAAAGATTTTTTTTTTTTTTTAGAATCAAGCTGATATAAAATTTTCCCTAAAATTATTTTCGTATAAGGATGGCACAAAAGGTGATTCAAATACAGTTTGTACTTAATTAAGCTGTAAAATGGATGCCAGTCATTGCAATGATGTTTATTTTGAATCATGAGAAAGTGCTTTGGTGTTGTAGATGAAGTGTAACTTGCAAATCATGATTACATAGAAAGACTACTCTAGCATCTAGCTCCAATAAATTTGACACTGCAATACTAGTTAATTATGTTCAGTATATTTAATAAAAGTTATTTTCAACTGATTCAGCTATTTATTAATTTTATTTATTTAAATTTTAATAATCGGGGATGTAAATGCACAATAATAAATGCATTTATCAATTTTCATTCATTTATGATTTAGAAGATTTAAATTGATTATTTGGAGGGTGATGTTTCTACATGTAAGGAGAGCTTATACAAGTTCCTTTAACATTTTCTTTTACTAAAAGTTAGAAAGTTTGTATAAAATTATTTAATTTGTTTAGTAAGAATGATAATTTTGTATAAATTTTAAGTATAATAAATACATAAAAAATAATTACATTAGAAAAAGTTATATCATTTTTTTTTCAATATTTGTAATATTATATAAAAATATATGTAAAATATGAACTTTTTTTTCTTACAAAAATTATCACAAACTAACCCGCCTTACTCAAATTTCAGACAATGGTTAAATCAGAAGATAAAACTCAAATTTTAGCTCCAACTTTCTAAATCAACTAATGTATAGTTTGTAATTCTTTATTTGGATTGTATATTCTTATCCCGTGAGAGCCTAATCTGAGACTTTCATGTGTTATAAAATGATTTCTGAAAAGTCACGAGGTTTCAATTGAATGTAAAAATGCTTCCAATTTTTAAGACTCTTCAGTAAAACCAGTGAGAGAGTGATGTATCTAAAAATTCTAATTTGTGGAGAATATATATATATATATATATATATAGAAAAATAAAATTTTAAATTATTGTAAAAAATAAATATTTAAATAAAATTACAATATTATTTTTTAGCCTCTCTCTTTATTTATATTAGAAATATATTTCATGTTATAAGAATTTATATTATAAAATAAACTTAAAATTCATTTTATATAAAAAAAACATCACTTATAATTTTAATAAAATTTTAAATATATTATTAAAATTATTTATCCTAAATATATTATTTGTAATATTTTTATTTATGTGATGATGTTGATTCTCTTTTTATAGTAAGTCAAAATTTAGTCACTTGTGTGTGAGTATATATATTTACTAAAACACTTATATTAATCTTACTTTAACTATTTGTATAAATCTTATATATTAAAATAAGAAAATAAATATTTTATTTTTAATTCTTCTTGAATTAAGGAATAATATACATATTTTAATACTTAAATTGAAAAAAATATCTTATCAATTTATAATTTTATATTTATATAATAATTTTATTTATGATTAATTGGTATATTAAAATATTTTAAATTAATATAAATTTAAATTTTTTGTTTCTAAATCTACAAGCCTTTTATGCAAATAATGACATACATTAATATTTTTGTACCTTTTATTATTTTAAAATATATTCAACCATAATTAATAATTACTTTATAATAGAAACTATTATTCTTATTTGATTTTGTTAACTTATATATATAGTTTAAATTAAAGAATATGAGAAATTAATTTATTCAACTATTATGAATAATAAGAAATTAGTTTATTTATTATAAATTTAATTATTTATTTAAATATTTTAATTATTAATTGATGCTTTACTAATTTTATTTGTTATCTTAATTGATTAAAATAATTTAGATAAGGGTAAGTGTGACTGCTATTATAATATTAGACGGACACATATACATATGGTGGGAATCAATTGATAGTGGTGTCAACCAAAAAGTATACTTATACCATTGTTAATGTTTTATAAAATATTTCACAAAATCTATCATTAGATTGCATATATTTATTATGTAGATTATATTTACATTATTTTATATTGATTCAAAATTAACTATTATTTTATTAATAAACTTTAAAATTATCGTAAAAATATATCTTTTAAATATAAGTAAATTTTAACTATATAATTGCTTATTTATTATTATCCAATTTTTCTCAAATTTTGTATAAAAGATGAATATGATAATTACTTATAAATTAATAACTGAAGCAAAGCAAATCACATTCTATTGAAAGTTATTGATTAATATAAGTGTTTTAACTCTTACACCGGTGTTAATCAATTGATCCTTAACCTATATATATACATGCATATGTATGTGTTATGTATATATGTATGTATATAGGATGGGATCATTAGATAACAATGTCAATCAAAAAGTATACTTTCATCGTTTCTAACTTTTTATAAAATGACATTTTCATAAAATCCATTGTTAGATTAAATATATTTATTATGGGTATTAGACTCACAAAATTGTGCATCAATCTAAAATTAACTACTATCCCATTAATAAACTTTAAAATTAATGTAAAATATATATTTTAAACATAAGTAAATTCCAAATCTGTGATGACTTATTTATTGTTATCCAAATATTCTCAAATTTTGTATGCAAGGTGAATATGATAATTACTTGCAAATTCAATGATTGGATCAAAGAAAATCACATTAGACAAAATGTTATTGATCAGTATAAATGTTTTAACTCTTACACCAATGTTAATTGATGCCTATCTACATACACACATAAGAAGGGGATCAATTGATACCAGTGTCACTTAAATGTATATTTTACAGAATAAATATTTGACAAAATCAACTGTCAGATTTAAAATACCAATTATGTACTTCATTCTCACAAAATCTTGTATCAATATAAAATTATTCACTATCCCATCAATGAACTTTTAATTTAACATAAAATATACTTATAAAATGTAAAAAACTTTGAACACTTTGATTACATGCATATTATTCTTCAAATTTTTTTAAAATTTTACATACAAGATGGATGTGATGGCTAGTTATTACTTTAGTGATTGGATCAAAGAAAATCATGTTATAGAAAAAAATTATTGATTGGTGTAAGTGTCCTAAGTCTTAAACTAGTGTCAATTGATCCTTTCACATAATATAGAGTAAATAAAAATTTTAATCTTTATAATTTTATTAAATTTATAATTTAATTCTTATAGCTTTATTTTGTACAATTACATAATAAAGTTTAAAATAATTTATAATTAATTTTTCATTGTCAAATCTTATTATGTAATACCTCAAAAAATAATAAATAAATAATAATAAAAATAAAAATGAAAAATGTTGGTTAAGGGACTAAAGTGAAAAACTATAAATTACTTTGGGGTCAATTTGTAATTTTAAAAGGATCTATTTGAAGTCGGTGGAAAGTTACAAAATTAATACTTAATTTTTCCCATTTGGCTTTGCATATATATTTTCTCAACCGGTCTCTTCTTCCTCTCGCAATCATTTCTCTCTCTCCCAAAACTTCTTCCTCCTCTTGCAGCTGCTCCGGCAATCCGTGATCAGTCCTTCTCGTCCCGTGATAACACAATATTTGATGCATTTATTTGTCCTCATACTTAGTATTTTAAAGTCTAAAATGATATGTTTCTAGCTGTGTTAGTGTGTATTTGTGATTTTGTGTCAATTGGCATCATTTGAAAAATTCTACATAATTGGCCATTTTTTGAGCAGTTTTTGTAATTTGGCCATATCTTGAACTATACTTGTCCAATTGATGTGATTCTTATCTTGTAGAAAATCTAAGAGATAGATATAAAACTTTTATGAAGACCTCTAAGACTGAATTGCATTATTGGTTATCTGAATTTTGAATTGAAACCAACACCAGAATGCTGCCCAGCCCTGTCCTTGAGTCGCTGACCTCTGCGCATTCAGAAAATAATAACTTGAGTTATAGAGATCCAATTGACATGAAACTAGGCCCAAATGGAAGCTAAAACATAAGGCCACATTTCATATGAAGACTTCTAATGTTGAAATGATCAAATTAGGTGTCAAAACTGAGTTGCAATCACGGGTAGAAATGTTGTTAAATGGGCTGATGCAAAATTGAATTTTCTTGGCCCCAATTGGCATGATTTTTGAGTCCATTGTAACATCCTTTGATCCAACAAAAACCCAGCCAACTAGAGACACAAAAGAGAGAGAAAAAAGTGTAGAATGCAATCTACTAATAGCCTGAACATGCAAGGGCAGAGGAGAGGTAATCTGACAGCTTCTACCTACTCCCACTCACCAAGCATTCTGCATTCCTTCTTTACCCAGACAAGACTATTTGTAAAAGGACTTTTTGCTTTAGTTTCTGTGTAGTTTTTAGAGTGTTTTTTGCTATTTATTTTCATAAGGGTAGAAGGTAAGATTTTACTTTCTCCTTTTCTGTATTTTTTAGCCTCTATGGAAGGCTAATCTTGTAACCATCCAAGGGTGACACTTGAAGATTAATGTGGAGATCTTAGTATATTTTTTTGCATTCAATTGCTGGCCCTTTCTCTTCCTTTCCTCTTGGTCTTTATTATGATATCTGAGTTGAATGCATCCATTTAATTTAGGTATTAACATGATTATTGAGATTTTGATAATCACCTTAGAAAAGGATAAGAAAACTAAGTAATGCATTGAGATCTTGATGGATTGCTTGTGGCTGAGTTTTGCTTAAAACTTATTAATCATTTTAGGGATTCTTGTTATGATTAACAATAATTGAATAAATATTTAGTGATCCAGGAAGCATCGATCTCAAGTTGATTCCCTTGTTTAGTTGCTTATTGTTGTTATTTTTTGTTTCTGTTAGTGTAGTTAGTTTAGTGTAGTTTCTGTTAGTTTTAATTCTGCCAACCCCCCCAATTCAGCTCTCAATATCATTAATATTATCATCTTAAAATGGTCCTTGTATTTGACCTAGGTTGCCTATGCTACAAGTTAGTTTAGGTAGCTTCAGTTTATAAATTTCTAATTCAATCGACCTTGACACGCTGCGATCATCCGACTAGTTTCTAGTCTGGCCCTTCTTCTCCGATGCCTCCTTCTTCTTCTCCGGTAAGATGCTCTCCTCTACTATTGCAAGCCTGCTGTTTGACGATACTTCTCCTTCATTCGGTGAGCTTCGGTCACATTAGACCACCGTTGTCCTTCTTCTCTTTTTTTACGGCAACTCCTCTTTTCCTTGGAGCAATTCACGGTAGCGACAGTAGTTTCCTTTCCCTATCTCAGCATTGTTTGCCCAACTCCTCCATTAGCTTGTCAGTGAAGCTTCCGCCAGTGGCGAGCTGGCTATTGGTACTTCAAACTCCGATGAGTAATTCTAGAATAAAAGATTTATTCTATAGTAACCCTATAGGTAGTTTACAAGAAATTTCCTTTGAAACCGTTGTTGTGCTAGCTATGAGAAATTTAAAGTATTCTTGTTATTTTGCTTTAGTAAAGTTCCTATCAAAAGATTAAGCATATTAACGCTTAATTTTGGGAGCTTTAGCTGATTTAACTTCTTAAGGATTTTTCTAAGGTGAGTGGATAATCCTCTTCACTTAATGATCCCATGTGTATATATAAAATGATTTTATTTTATGGAATATTATTAATCTATTTAAATAATGAGATTTCCATATATATATATATATATCAAAGAGATTTCATAAGTATATTTACATATCATTGGTGTTTATGAAATGGTTTGCCATGATAAAATTATGTATTTTTATATTGATTTGCATTATTGGAAATGATAATGCCATTTTTGTATGTGATGTATGGATATGAAAAATGCTTTAGCTGGTTCATGTATATATATATATATATATATATTTTATACATGTTACTTAGCCGAACAAGTATTCTTATGCTACGTGATATGTTTTGAATATTAATTGAAATACTGGATCCATTAAAAAGAAAATTATTGGTAACCCTTAAAATATGTGAATCATCTAGGTAGGAGTGGATAAGGAAGGAAATGTATAGATATGTACTCAAGTGCACTTGGGAATATGAATCACTCGAGTAGGAGTGGATAAGAAAGGAAACGTAGGGATGTATATATGTTCATAAGCATCCAGTAGACGTGTTGGATGGCTTGTGATGATGAATATGCTTATATTCTAATGGTTACCTTTTGTAATTTATTATTTAGGGAATTCCATTTGCATGTTTTACCATATTGAGTATAATGAAATTTTAGAAAATTTAATAGTTTTCCCTCATATTTATATCATGGTGAATGCATTTTCTACAGTGGTATCCTTGATGTTTACCCTTATGCTATTGTACATCATATTTTTATATATTTTAATTTTCTTATTGAATGGTAGTCTTTAAGTGTATTTAAAACTATGATCGTTGAATGGGTAAGTTCATTTTCACGTCTATATTTATACTTTCAAATGTGGTTTTTAAATGAGATTTTTAGATGATAACGAGACTTTTTACTCACTGAGTTTTCATGAAACTCATTCCTTCATTTCTATGTTTTTTAGAGTTAGAAGATCTTCTTTCAGTGGCTCCACTCCCTCCTAATTCCAAATCCACTCTTTGATCTAGTAGGTCGTTCCTACGGAGATTAAAGGTATATGAATAGTAAAAATCAGTGGCAGTGGTAGGATTGTATATGCATGTGTTGTGTATGATTGTTGGATGCCCAGTAGGATGTAAATTGTATAGTCAGGGCCACTGCATATTATTATATTGTTGTTCAAGTTATGGTGGGCGTGTAGCCCTTGTGTTGTTGTATAGACCTTGTGGCCAAGTGTCTGAAAAATAAAAAAAACTCTGCTAGATTTTTATTAGAATTTTAATATATAAATATTTCATCTTGGATTGGTAAAATAGTGAGTTATTGGTATGTAATTGTATTATCAGGCTTGTAAGGGATTTGTTAATGGAAGGAATTCTTGATGGTGACCTTCTATGCCAGTCACATTTTATGGACTGAGGCATGACATATTAAATACAAGTAATATGATAATTTACAATCTAGTTGGGATTCATTTTTTCAGCTCATTTATCATTTTTCATCAATGATTTAGTAATATGATAATTTACAATCTAGCTAAGATTCATTTTTTTAGCTCATTTGTCATTTTTCATCAATGATTTAAAATTAAAAACTCTATTTTTAATTTTTATTAACAGGAAGATTTCTTTTTCTTCTTCTAAAAAAAATACTTAAGGTAATGTTTTTTATATGGTAGTGTTATAGGTGTTTTTCGGTAAACTAAAAAATGAGCTGGCAAAAGCCCAACAACAAAGCCCAGACCATGAAGACCTAGCTCGCTATAGCTTGAGATCACAAAGTTAAGGCACTGGGTCCTTAAGTAACGAGCTTGAATAGTTAGGCCACAAGGAAACAAGCTCAAATCGTTGAGCCAAAAGGTCAGACCACCAAAATGCGAAGTGTGAGCCCTGGGACAGAATAAGGCCTGAACATGCCAGAGTCCAACTTGCATAGCCAACCATTCACCCAAAGCGAGCTCGTATCGCCAAGCACACATGACCTCCCTTGGCCCAAAATAGCAACAACCCCGAACAAAGCTTGCTGTATACAGCACCTCACCTAGCTAGTAGCTCACCACACCCAATGCTGAAAACAAACACCTTCAGATATTTTCCAACACTAGTTTGCAAAATACAGCCTACCAAGCCCCACCCATAGAAAGCAACCTGTAGAATCCATTTTGCAGTAGTCTTGGGAGTTTTGTACATTTAAGTTTGAATTAATAGAATTGTAACATGTAAAATTACACTTGTATTCTTCTCTCCTCTATAAATAAGAGGAATGAGTTCTTTGTAAAAGAGAGATCTTAAGGGCTTAAATGCTAAAACTCTGTAAAACTTTCTCCATATCAATAAAAACTTCATCGTGGACGTAGGAACCGGTGCCAACCAATTTTTGCCGAACCATGTTAAAACTTTGCTACCTGCCACCATTCTTCCTCCTCCATCTGTATTTTTGTCATTTCTCTGCATTTCCTTCAACCAAAAAGTAGTTTGAGTCCCAAAAGAACCTTTGGTTAGCTGGACTTTGGCAGAACCAAAATCTACTGTCAATATTTTTTTGACATTGTCTGTGGGAACTTATCTATTCTCTGGTCCATTCTTTATCCAATTCGACTACAATGGCTGGAGGAAGGACCACCAGAAGCTTTAGCATTCTTATTTTTTAGCTAGCAGATACATTCACTACAGGAAACACCTCTAGTTTGCCACTCAAGACTCACCACTAGTCCGCTACCACTCTTGGGACTAATGGGGCACAAATAACTCACCAACTCCAACAAATGTTCGAGCACACGGTGAAAGAGTTAGCTGATACAATGAAAACATTGGTCTGGATGCAGACCCAGGAGATCACTTCATAACTTCAGCAACTACGTGAAGAAGTTCAGGAGGAAAGATCATCTAGGCAAATGCATCGACACTCTGATTCAACTTGCTCTTCGAATCAGCAAACAAAATTAGAAGCTCATTGATCTCATGAGAACCACGATAGTTAACGATGTAAAAGCTCACGGTGAGCTGAGAGCTCGCACAAAACTGACTAAAGCCATACCTTAGGTCGCTACTCCCATGAGTAGGAGAAAATGAACCAGTAATCTACTAGCCAGTAATCCAAAGCACATGGTCCCACTATGGAGGAACTCCTTCAAAGGATAAAACAGCTTGAGGAATGCCCTTAGGCTCAAAATGATCAAACTTATCATAAGGAGAGCTCGCCTTTCTCCAAAGAGATTGAAGCGCTACCCCTCCCTCACAAACTCAAGGTCCCCATGATTTCGTTGTATGATAGAGACAGTGATCCTTGCAAACACCTGGATGCATTCAACATCCAGATGGACCTCCAAACATCTGATCCTTTGATCGAGTGCCGTGTCTTCCCAGCTACATTGGGAAGTATACCTCGAGCATGGTGCAAAAGTCTCCCAGCTTACAGTATCAATAATTGGAAAGAATGCCAAAGGAAATTCACCATTCAGTACTGGGCACTAAAGAGGTAGCTCGCGCCTTCTTGCCACCTCACCATATCTTCCAACACAAACACAAGTTGCTGAAGGATTACATAATCAGATTCAGGAGTGAAGCCAATTCCATAGAGAATTCCTTAGAGGAGAACATCCTGACAGCAATATCAGTGGGACTCCATAAAGACGGAAAGGTGTATAAGAGCCTGTATAAGTCCTCGGTAAAAGATCTTTTCAAATTTTATGATTATGCTGCCAAATAGATAAGGTAGGAAGAAACCTTTGGCACCAAGAAATCTTAGTAAAAGGATGAAGCAAATGACACTGCTCAAAACAAGAGGAGCACCAAAAATGGGAGTGACGACTTCAACAACCAACTTGCTAAGAGAGCCAAGCATGAGCGACTTCCACACCAAGGTCGCCATGAAAGTTATAGCATTTTATCTGATACTTAGGATATGACTTACATGATGGAGTGAGATAGGGAAGATTTTGGAAGATCTAAACCCTTAAAAGGCTCTAGCAAAAATAAGGACCCGAATAGGTTCTGTGCTTACCATAATGAGGCTGGCCATACCACCTTAGAATGTTGGGCACTTAAAGATGCCATAGAGGGCCTTATCAAAAGAGGTTGCTTGAGAGACTATGTGGTGTGCCTTGTAGGACAACAACAATCCCAGCACCCTAACGAGATCCTGATCAGGGACAAGCCTCGGTGATAAGAACAATTTACTAAGTCTGAAATCCCATCAGCCGAGCTTGTTGAGTTGTGAATATGCAAAGTGGACATGACCTGCCTGGTAACAAGATTCCTATTCCACCGCACAATATAATTGTTGTGAAACTGCATAACGAGATTGCCTTTCTGTTACGCAACAGAGTTATCATAAAACTAAGCAACGAGCCTGCTCTCCCACTGAACGACACGTAAACGGGCCGTCCCATAGAGCGACGAGCAACGAGCTGTCTAGATGAGTGACGTGTAATAGGCTTACCTTCTTACTGGGCAATAAGCTTACCTCGGAACTACGCAACAAGATTGCTATCTCACCAGCAACAAGATTGCCCTGGAACTGAGCTACAAGACTGCCGACATAGTCATACGTGCAAACCTGCCCAGGTAACAAGAATGCCAACTGGGGACCGAAATGATGTACCACAAGCATCCTTCTTCGAGCTCGCATAGACATAACTCCTACATAATCCACAACCGTCAAACTCAGCATGCAGAAGAAGCAATGAGATAGAAACTTAAGATGACAACATTGCAAATAGCACAAATAAGCTTGTTATAGTAAAGTTTCTAGCTCCCAGTCTACAAAGTGAAATGCGAGCTGGAAGGCTTATGTTATGGGTATTTTTCTGCAAAGTGAAAAATGAGTTAGTAAAAGCCTAGCAACAAAGTCCAAACCATGAAGACCTAGCTCGCTATAGCTTAAGATCGTTAAGCTGAGGCACCGAGTCCTTAAGTAACGAGCTCGAATAGTTAAGCCGCGAGAAAACGAGCTCAGATCATTTAGCCAAGAGGTCAAACCGCCAAGATGCGAAGCGTGAGCCTCGAGATAGAACAAGGCCTAAACATGCTAGAGTCCAACTCGCATAGCCAACCATTCGCCCAGAGCGAGCTCGCATCGCCAAGCGTACAGCAACGACCCTGAACGAAGCTTGCTGCACACAATACCTCACCCAGTTAGCAGCTTGCCACACCCAATGCCAAAGGCAAACACCTTTAGATATTTTCTAGCACCAGTCTGCAAAATATAGCCCACTGGGCCCCACCTGCAGAATCCATTTTGCAGTACTCTAGGGAGTCTTGTACATTTTGATAAAATTGCTCAATCCCAAAATCAACAATCGAAATTTTTTTTGAAAATATAAACTGAGCAAAACCCCAGATCTCGTTGGAATTAAGTGTTACAACAATATAAATTATAGAATGAAAAGGTTCAACCAATCTTTTGGCCAAGCTTGTTACAGATCTACGGTCCAAACCTCTGTCTCTACTGGTTGCTCATGCCAGAAAATTGCTTGCAAAGGCCTCAAATTTTTGAGTTGGTGATCCTCACCCAAGTGCTAGCTCGAGAGAAGGATCAAATGTCCAACTTCAAAAGTCGAATTGGACCACCTTAGGAAACCCTAATAGAGCTGGTTACCTTTTCGATTTTTCCCTTCTTCTCCTGAGTTCAAAACGCAGCCACTGTGCAAGGAAATAGGCTAGCCAAACGACACGTCGTTTGGCCATATACCCGAAGCCAAAACGACGTGTCATTTTTGCCCCCACTGAAAACTATTTTCTGTTCTTCCGATTTTTGCCAATTGCCGTTTAGTCCATGGATATCTAATATATCCAAATTATGACCATAACTCGTTTTCCATTCTGCGTATGACCCGTTAGGCTCCTCGAAATGTTGGCAAAAGTCCAAAATATCATTCAAATCATTTAAAGGCATATAAAATTAATCTAATTAATTTTAATTAATAATTAATTTTTTCAAATTAATTACTTATGGACTTT
>JANHAO010019968.1:0-13028 GCA_026873985.1 Saraca asoca
TAGAGAGGAAAAAGGAAAGAAATGGCTAACAAATGGAATCTAGAATGAAGGAACAAAACCTCAACATTAATCTTCAAGTTTGCAGTCCCTTGGACTAGTTACAGCTTAGCCTTCCATGGATGCATGAAAATGCAGAGAAAAATGAAGAGAAAATGTCCTAAACTACTCTACACTACTCTATGTTATAATGTCATGTTCTGCCCTTAACTTCTTTTACAAATATTGCCTAAGAAAGAGAAACAATCTGCTGGTTAGTGGGAACAGGTACGAAGTTAATGCTGATTGGTTTCCTACTGCCATTTCTGCTTTTGTGTGCTGTGCACTTTGCAGGCTGCTTTCTCTTTCTTTTCTACTGACTTATGGATCTCCAGCATGGCTGAGTGTGTGTTGGATCAAAGGATGATGCATTGGGCTGAAGATCCATGCTAATTGGGGCCTTAAAAGCTCAATTCTGCAGAGCCCAGTTTATCAGCATTCTTCCCTTCAATTGCAGCTCCATTTTGATGCCCAATTTGCTGTTTTCAAGTTTGGAAGTCTTCATAAAAATTTGTCTTTATGTCTCAGCTTCCATTTGGGGTTAGTTTCACCTCAATTGGACTTTTATATCTCCAAATATAGTCTGATAAGTGCACTGAGGTCAGGCTGCTCGGGACAGGCTGAGGCAGAATTCTGGTCTTAGATTCAGCTCCAAATTTAGATAACCAATCATGTGATTCAGCCTTGGATGTCTTCATGAGAGTTGTAGATATATCTCTTAGATTTCCTACAAGATAAAAATCACATCAATTGAACAAGTGTAGCTCAAGATATAGCTAGATTATAGAAACTGCTCAAAATGGCCAGGTTGTGCAAAAATTTTCATAATGAACCAATTGGCACAAAATCATAAATACACATTAACACAGCTGGAAGTAAGCAATTTTGGACCTTAAAATGCTAAGTATGAGGACAAATAAATGCATGAAATATTTTGTTATCAATAGAATCAATTACAAATTAATATGTCAATTAATTAATTAAAACTATTTAAATATAACTACATATGTCACTTTCCAATTAATTTCATATAAAATATAATATGTATGCCACAACCCAAAAACCCTGGTCATGATCGGCATGAATATTATTTCCTATTTGAATATTCACCAATCTTTACTAAACATTCCTATTATAGTTACCATAGTGTTTTCTCAATGATAATCAAATGACTAATTGGAATATAGCGAACTTAAGAAAGATAAGGAAGCTCATAGAAAATATATACATATATTAAATAATTTACACTGGCATTTCCTAATAGGCCAATTCTAGTATTGTGGAATTGTGCCAAATTCTTACACATTGTTCAAAAACAAAGCATTTTCAATCTTCCCTAAAGACCTAGGAGCCATCTCGAACTTCCTTATTTACTTTCATACATGGCATTCAAAAGAAGTTAGCATAACCTATGTTTTACCATAATATCAAAAGCATAGGTTAACTTAACTAAACCTTGTGGCCCTTCTACTTACAATTTTTTCAAAATCAAGGGTAGCAAAATTGTTTGCATATTAGTGGTAGACCATCTAAGGGCCATCATTAAAAGTACATTAGGGGGTTCCAGTGGAATGATCTCAACATCTTGAATAACCTCACATCCTACCAAATTCAAGATGATGGTATAGTGCATGTATATTTGATATGATCCTAAGGGACCTAATACTATAGTAGTGTAGGTATCAATGGTAATTTCCATCAAATTGTTATCCATTCTTACTTCATAGGGGTAAGGTTGGCAACAATGTCTTAAGAATCTAAAAAAAGATAATGCACAAAAGAATGAATCTGGGGCTCAATAAATAAAATATACCAAACTTATGAACTTTTCAAACAACAAAAGATATAGATAAATATACAAGCAATCATACCTCAACTGGATAGCCATTTCTTATGCAAATTTCATAAGCAAATATTGAATAATAGGAATTTATCCATGAGGATGATCATATCATAATCTTTCTAGTATATCAAGTTAGATTCTCATACATCTATATGGGGAGATTAGCTTTGCTATCATATTTTCTTCAATTTTGATGTTGAAAAACAATGATTAATATGACAATCTGACTATATGTTTTTAGTGTTTATTGATTTTGCAGGTTCAAAGTTGATCAAGTGATATTTAAGAGATCCACATTAGATAAAGTATTTTATTGATTTTATTAGGATCATTTGTAAGTGTGTAATTCATTTTGATCCAATTAATCAAGCTTCTTAAACTAGTTAAATTGAGATAAAAATAAATCATTTAAAATGAGTTTTCTAAACATGTTTTCAAATACTCTTTCACAAGTGTAATTTTTGTAAAAACTATTTTTCACTGTGTAAATCAATTCACGGATCAATTCACACTGAAAATCTTGTGAAATGTACTTGAATCGATTCATGAAGAACTATTTTGAAAAATGTTTTTTACCGAAGACTAGGCATTTTTCTGAATCGATTAGGTAATCGATTCATAACCTATTCACATGATGGTGTGAATCAATTCACACATTAATTCGGCCATGAAGTTCTTGATGATACTTATAGATGAATTAATTCATAAATTGATTCATAAGTTAGTAACCACTCTGAATCAATTCACGAATTGATTCACAGTCTGAAAGTTAGTTTTTTTCCAAATGTCAGGTGCCACATAATAAATATAGCCTAACCTCATTTCAAACTTAATCTTTTCATACTATACATATCAAAAAGTGTGAAAAATCGAGAGAAAACTAAGCTAAAGTAGATTTATTACTATCTCATCAAATTTCATTAGATCAAAGATTCTTGGATCAAATTAGAGAAGAACACATCATAGATAATTTAGATCAACATCTCAATTTAGAGTATTGTATCTCTATCTTAATTCTTGTTTCTATTTTAGATTTCTGGGTTGATAAAAATTTGGTTTCTATTTTAAGTTTCTAGGTTGAAATTTAATAGCATAATGTGAGTCATAAGTAATTTCTACAATAAAATTCCATGTTGATCAAAATTAATTAATAACCAAATATCATCAAATAACTTTACAAAAATTACATATTATATCTAAAATAGTAGGAATCATATTGTAAAATTTTTGTGCCAAAATAAAATCATTTAATTCAAAAAATTAGCACAAAAATTAATTAAGCAATTTTTGTTTTAAAAAATTAGAAACATATCCTAAACTATCTCCTCAAAGAATAGAGGCCAACGATGGAAAAACCACCACAAAAAAACTACCAGGAAGATGGCACGTGATCTACATGTGCCTTGCATGTGAATAGGCCACTCACAAATGAGGTTGCCTTCAACCTCTCATCAAGTTAGTAATGCACAAATGAGGTTGCCTCCAACCTCTCATCGGGTCAGCAACTTGGGTCATTCGACCCAATTTAGACCTAGTTAAAAAAAAGTCTTTTTTAATGCAAATTTGATTGGGCTCTCTTCTTTTTTGAATTCTTACTCAAGTAACTCAAATTCTGATTCAAAAACTAAAGTTTTCATTAACAAAAATAATAAAAAAAATTATTAATGAAACCATAATATAACTCTAGTTTTAAAAATATTTTTCTACTGAAGCCACTCAAATTCTAATCCAAAACTAAAGTTTTCATTAACAGAAATAATCAAACTAATTTAGTAAGAAAATTGAAGCATAACTCTAGTTTTAAAAACATTTTCAACATAAATTTTATTAAAGTGAGCCCAAGATTAATCCTTATAATGAATCCTTTTACAGTATTACACAAAAAACTGAAAAACTTTCAAGAAACTTGCCCAATTTTCAAAACCCAATTTTTTTAACAAGTTTCATAACCCTAAAAACTGGTTATTGCTCACCTAAACATTTGAAGGAAAATTTTTGCCTTTCCCAAAACTTGCTAATATACTGGATTATAGCCTTGTATTTTCAATTTTAACCTTATTCCAATTGCTAAATATATTAACCCATTCTGATTGATTTTAGAATCAAGGATTACCACAAATTCTAGAATTTACATTGTGCCGAAAACAATCATAAAATGAGTAGTGAGACATGAAATTTCTCATTAGTTATGATCAAATTTAGTACAATTAAACATAGTAAATTTCATACATAATATCAGACATCTAATATCAAAAGCTATGAAATAAATTTAATGATTCATAGTATATCTGATCACCAAAATAACCTATTGCATATCATATTATTCAAATAAAAATTACATCACAAAATCTATATTCTATCAATCATAATCACATAATTAGCTGGGCTCTGATACCATTTGCTAAAATGAATTTAATAATTTCTAACTTTAGCCTTTTAATCATGTGACTATGATATGATAAAATGTAGAATTGATTTAAGAAGGACTAAAATTGCTTAAACTTCTTGCCTGATCTATTGATCCTTAATTGGGAAATTATAAAATAGTAATTAGATAAGAAAAATACTATATGACCATATGAGACATAGGAGTAGGGACCCATCAATAAATAATAGTAGAAATGGGTTCTGATCCTATCCATCATAGTAATCCAGCCCAATATCCCTTTGATCAATCATGAAAACCCCTATCAATTTCATTGTTCTAGTACCTTCTCTTGTCTTGGTAATTACTAGGCATACTAGACAATTCACTTACACTATGTCATATCCATCATATACACCCTTTATCAATGCCATAAATAAATAAATGATCTTTCACTTCCTCCACTTTCATTCTTTTAACACAACAACATCTCACACAAGGACGCCTAATTAGCTCATTACTATTTGCAGTACATCGATCAATAACAAATCTAATAAACTTCTCAACCCCATTTACATATTCTTCACTTAGCTTATTAACAGAGATCCACCTATGATTTATGATTATCCAAAATTAAACAAAATTAAAAAAAAAGAAGAGAAAAACAAGGCAATGTTAGACTTTTGTTTCAATTTTACAATCCCATATATATTAGAAAACAAGTTATCTATATCCTATGCTAGAAATGTATTAGGGCATTTTAGCATTCTAGCTATAATAAAATTCAAAAAGAGAAGCAACTGTTACCTACAAATAGAGATAGTAGTAATCTCTGTAGTAAGATCCTCTATAGAAACTGATGATCCTCGAATACTCTTTGATGATCCTTCAAAATAGACCTTGATAGCCACTCCTTCCTAACCCTCCTAACATGATCGGGATGCTCTTGAGTTCCTAATGTAGCTGTTAATATGTGCATCTTTCAGGATGGAGTAAAATCTCCCTGCGTCAATTGCTACATGAGAGAATTCTATGGTATATATATAATTAAGAATATTTATTACATCTTAACACCTACAATTGCTTAAACAATTAAAACTTGCAAATTACTTACCATTTTCTTGGCAACTAACTGACTTTCTTCAGTTGTATATTCACATTTTATGTTGACCCTAGCTTTTTTCCACAATTCATGCTAAGATATGGAAATGACTTGTGAATTGGACTGATTAAAAGCTTGTTGTTTTGGAAACTTTTCCTTGACCAAAATTTGCTCAAGCTTCTCATATCCACCATAAGATAACATATGTTTATATATATATATATATATATATGTATATTTGCTTGTCTCTCCCTGTTGGATGCACCTCAGACCCTGTTGACAAAAAATATAATTGATAAGATAGTCAATTAATTGCTCATAATATATAGTTGAAAAAAAATATAAGGTAAAATGGCCAAATTTACTTGAAAAGCCTCAAATTGGTGCTGCTTCACAACATCTTCCCACACTTATTGATTGAGGAAGCTATATTTCTTAAGGGGATTTTGATCACCTTTCCTTTTGAAGGTGATGTGATCCCCAGTCAACTGATTTTTTAAATCCTTTCACTACTCACGAGCAAGCTTTAATACTACTTTTTTCTTTCCCATATCAATGTCATATGTGGTCTATAAAACAACACACACATGAATTATACTTATATACAATTATTCTTAGAAGGTTATTATACATATCTTAAATGAAAATTGGAGATAAGTAATATATATCAAAACATCTTGCCAAATGTTGTCCTTGATGTCTTTTGGTACTTGTTTCCACTGCTCAATATTGATTGGCAAATCTCATGCGTGCCAACTTTCTAATATAATTCTTTTATTTTGATGGTGCATCCCGATAGCCTAAACCTTAGAATTGAAGTCAACCTTCATTATCTCTCCTCTACTATGCATAAAGGTCATTTCTTTCATTATCTCTCCTCACAAAACCATTATATCAGTTTTATTCTGATGGAAAATGACTTTTACTATTTTTACGGAATGCATTTGATGATTTTGACTTGGAAATAGTTACGTTCAATGTTTCAATTTTACTACATAGATTACAGAGAAAATCTTTGATGTATTCATAATCACTCCACCAAGTGATATATAATAGGGCATGCATGACCAAACTATCCACTCCAAGAAACATAGTCAAAAAATAAACCCTAACTAAAAATATTTTTGATAATCAAACTAAAAAACAAAAGAGGGGAAAAATTTAAACCCTAAGAATTTGCTAGAAAACTAAAGTTACATCAATTTATGATTTTATCTCAAGAAAATTTACAAAATTTTGTAATCAACTCAAAGATATATCAAACCAGAAAGATAAATAAATTTCATGTTATAAATTCATAATATTTTACATTATAAATTATGGATCACATAAAATTTCAAAACAAATTTGCACAAGTTTGAGCCCTGCAACATGAAAGAAGAAATTGGCTCTGATACCAATTGTGAGAAATTAGAAAAATAAATATAGTCATTTAACTTGATTTGTTGCATCATATTACAAAGCATCAAATCTGTATAAATAAAAAATAAGAATAATAACTTTACCTGGTGCAAACTTAGAATCCATTGTAGCAAGAACTCCTGATCAAGTTCACTCCTCACAAACCCTAGCAATGAAAAGGGAGAGAACAAATCTAAAGTATCAATAGGATAATTATAGCTCTTACTAGGATGTGAGCAAGGACTACCTTGTTAAAATCTTACTGAGCTAACCGACCCAACATCATAGGCTCAATTACAAGGTTCACACTATTAAAGTCCACTAATAGCCTAGGTGTCATTATAGATTCAATAGTCTGATCACTTATTAATTGGTCCAATATAATTTGTTAATATGGCATTCATTTAATCCAATAATATATAATTAATTAAACTATAGTAGTCCACATAGGAAATTCTAACATAAAAGAATTAAGACCTCTCTAAAATACCCTATCCAAACACACTGTAAAAGATATACAAAAAATTCATACAAAAGTGATAAGAAAAACTAGAAAAAAAGGTAATAGGACATGAACATATGCTAAGATAGAAACTTACCTTAGATCATATTTGGTGATTTTTTTGGCAGTCTTACCTCAATTCATCTAATGGGATCTGCACACAAAATGTTCTAATAAGAATGAATTAAGTTAAGAAACTTTAGGTTCCATTGTATATTTGTTTGATTTAAAGTGGTAATACATATAAAAGCAGCAACATCAGAACAGGAAACAAGCCAAAATGGCTTTTTTTTTATTTAGTATATGTTGACATGGATTGAAATGGCTTTGTTATCAAACCTCTACTGTCAATTGTTGAGACTAAAACTATAGTTTATAAGATTAAATATCCTAACCTTCAGGCTCTCTTCAAAACATGATTCTAAATTGCAATATAAAATGACAATATTATTGTCACATTAGATTTTACAATTACAATTTTTTACGATGTTATTTCACAACAGAAACATTTTTCACATGTGTCGACAACTTTGCAAATTACAACTGTAATTTAAAATCATAATTCAGACCATCCCGTCACCAAACACCTTTTATCACATACATTAAACATTAAATCTCTTGTATTATTGATAATGTTCACTGTGTGAACAGAACATTCTCAATAATGTGTGAAAGAGTGTTAATGTTCTGTTGTTTGGAAACAATTATTCCTTTGCAAAGTCTTTTTCAAATAAGATGGACTTGAAAGGAAGGGAAGGAAAATTTGTTAATGATACTCAAACTGTCCCTCGTCCAAAATATTTCGTTTTACTTTATTTTCTTTTTTATTTTTCTTGAACAAGCATTTGGAGAAAGCTTAAACAAGTTTTTCCTGATGTTAATTTAAAAGAAAATAATTACTTTTAAGTTAAACAAACATATCTCTTATATTATTCAATAATACTAGTTATATTTATTTTGATCCATTCAAATTCATTGATTATGCATTTAATTAATTGATAGGTACTATTGTACTGGAGCCTTGAACAAAAAAAATTTATTCTATAAACCATTTATTCTAATTGCTAAAATTTACTTATAAACAAGTTAAAATAATTTGTCATAAGTGAAATAAATCAATAATATATAGGAGTTAGTTCAACACAAAATATAAGTATTCCAAAATTTACACTTGTGTGTTTTGACAGAATTATGCTAAATATGCAAATTTTATCTTTACATTGATCTCATTGAATCAAGTGTGAGATGTTTATTTGTAGATCTCACATCTTTTTATTGTATAAAGACAATACAAAAGTAATGTTTGGGTAACAAGCTTTTCTCTTATAGATATAAGGATATTCTATTTAGATTTTATTTGACAAAAGATTTATATATCTTTTTTTAAAATGGGAATTAAACACTCTATAATACTATACTCACTTTTACGAGCCTTATTAATATTGTTGCTTTTTATATTATAATGGGAGAAATGATAAATTACTTACACATCTAAGTTTGAATTTTGACCATAGAAAAAGGAAAGTCTCAAAAGAGACTACAAAAAGCACTATATATACTACTAAAGATGCTGATTCCGCAAGCCTCATAATCTATGTTTGTCTATCTTTATTCTTCTTCATCAATAAAGAAAATTTAATATTGCAAGCATTCTTAGTGATACAATGATATTTGATGTTGTCTTTGGAGTTTTTTCCCATTCAATATTTTGCATTTGAACCCAAGACTAACATGTGTAAGTGGCTTATCATTCTTACTATTACAGAAAAAACCAAATAATATGAAGGAGATCTTAGATTCAAACTTACTCACTGTAACAATTTCTTATTAATTAATATGATGTAGCTTCTTAACTAATTAAAGCTTCCAGAAATACTTATATACTCGAGTTATAACTTATGCCCCTACTTTCTCCCAATAAAAAGAAGTAACTTGTCAATTTTGTTGTCCATATGTCAGTTTTGTAGAATCAATATAAATTAGAAATTTATTTTGCAATTTTCAAGGCAATGTAAATTGTAATTGACTTTTTTATTGTGTGAGAATAAAGACAGGTGTTTTGACTAAAGTATATAAATATTTCTCTTATCACTTTTATCTCAAATTCATGCTCCTTATGCTGAGTCATTTTCCTCTTACTACAGAGAATTTCTTATATCCAGGGCCAAAGTTAGACACAAATGGTTACAAGTGTTAAAAGTAAAATTTGTTAATAATTTTTATCGTCACACTATAATTTTTAGGGGTTATATGTGTAATTTCTTGAAATTTAAAAAAAAAATAAGAAATTTTTTTATATTTTAATAAGTTTGGGGCCATCCCACAAGTGAATGAGTTTTCGCCTCTGCTTATATCCCCCAACATTAATATGTGTTCTTACTCCACCCAATAAATGGAGACCCTCCTAGAGGTCAAATATGGAGCATCATCAATACTTGGTTGATGTCCAACAACATTCAGTATTTCATTTTCTCTATATTATTTGTCAAAATAGGCCTAATCCTCACTTTGTAATTTCTAATGTCTTAAAAATTGAAAATCAGATTTTTAGAGCATATGAATCCCATGAAACAAACAAATGGATAACAAAGTTGACAATTGACTTTTATTTATTGAATAGGAGTAAGGACAAATGTGACAGTTAAAGTATGTAATTAATTCTCCGCCATACAATTATGGCATCTTAGAAGATGCTAGACTCGGTCAAATATGATGAATAAATTCCACTTACACAAAACAAAGAATCCATTTCTGTGAAGCTTCCAAATAATTTTGTACCCAGTAGAATAAAAATATATAAACATGAGTGAGTGTAACTAATATAACTTAGAGTCTCTATAAATAATAAATAATTTGCAAAGAAGTCACCATCTCAAGGAAAGTTAGCAGTGCTTGAGAGTTAACAATGCTTTATATTTTAAATTGATCAGTAAACTTTACTTTTCAAGTACTACAAATACAAAGCATGTGAGTTTCACTCTCTGTAAAAAGTATGTGAAGTAAAATATAAATAGTTTTATATTTTTATTTGATTGATTGATTAGTAGGCTCTGCTTTTGGTCCAATCGGAATGTTCACTAATCGCACTATCCAAAAATTCTACTTACCAATTCAACTTCCTTGGCCCATCTTTAGAAGCTAATGAAAGTTCGATGAAGAGTGAATGACCATTTACTTGAGATCTTAACAATGATTAGTCACTTCTCCATCAATGATTATTAGGAAGATCTTCCTCTTATTCAATTTCATTGGGTGAGGAATTTCTTTCATTCATAAATACAATGTAGAAGTTTTAATTTTTCTTTTTTTTTTTAACTTTATGCTTTTTAGTTTTGATCAATCATTTTAATCTGACTTCGTATGTTGCTGCTCAAAATGTTGAAAATGATCATTTTTATTATTATGAGAAATTCTTTCATTTTTATTCAATCTTTTTCTATTATTTTAGTTGAGATCATGTGTTATAGCTTCTTTTTCTAGATAATTATGTGTGTTCTTACTATCTACATTATAAAAGGATCCAAATCCAAAATTAGTATACAGTCTCATATTTCATTCTCTATTTTTCTAATTTTTCATTTTATATTATCTCTATGCTTGGATGGAATTGTTTGAGGCAGTGATGTTGGTTATCCTACTTAGTATCAGATCTAATTGTGGGTTCTTTAAATTCAAATCAATGAAGATTTTTTTGTTGGGAATTGTCACATTTCCACCGTTCTTTTTAATTCTATTAGTAATCTTTTAGTTCATATTTTTATTTGTAGCAAGGTTTTTTTTTTCAACTGGTTAGTTTATCTTGATATTATTAGTTAGGATTTGATAATTCTCTTAATGAAATTATCATTCATGTTCCTCACACATTCTTGAAAATAGATAGTTAATTATATTTATTTTTTTCCTACTAAATATTTTTTTTTAAATATTTCTATTAGAAATTGTTTCCTTTTCATCATTTTTTTCATAATTCTATCTCTGTAATCTCTTTCTTCATGTTGTTATTTGTGCATTATTTGTAATTTGTTAATTTATTTAGATATCATTGTTTGGATTTTGATGAATCCTTTAATGAAGTTCTCATTCATCTTCCTCCCACATTCTCGAAAATAGAGTACTTATTGTATTTAATTTTTTTATTGAAATATTTCTTTTTTCATATTAATTTCTAACTACCTACATAAATCCTTCCTCAATCTATCTCCATAAACCACTCACCCTAACTCCTTTAATCTTTGTTATTTAAATTTGAATTATTGTTGGATAATGTTATTATGGGTTGTGGGTTTTTTTTTTTCATCCTAATTGACGAAATGCATCATTTCATGATTCTATTTTTGGGTAATGGGAACTTATTCTCTTTCTCCTTCTTCTCCTTCTTCTTCTTCTTTGGTTATAGGATTATGATCCTAAATCCACCAACCCTTTTCTAAAGTCAGGCAATGAATTTGTTACCGCTTTGAACAATGTAACAAAAATTTCTCATAAAATTTATTTTGTTTCAATTTATTAATTAAACAAACGTATGCCAATTAAAGATTTGAATGTGTTGTAGGATTAATCTTCCATTGCTTTAGAGAATGATCAAACTTGGATTGATAAATACCAAATTCAGTCTAATTTAAGCAACTTTTGCGACTCTGGTTGGTGAGGATATGTCTGACCAGTTTTCAACAAATCAGACACTACAATATTTTTTATTTTTAGCAACATGAAAAAATTGTTACCTAGAGTGTGAAAACTATTGCCTATAAGAATAAACAATGGTTTTTGGCTATTCTCTTATCAAGCATTACCTATTCTTTTAGATAATAATTTTTTTAGGGTTTTTGGCAACAAATGAGAAACTGTTGCTTATTATTCAGCTATGGGCAATGGCTTTTTTTTTTAAATTTGGCAATAGTTTTTTGTTTAATAGATAGGCAACACTTATAAATCGTTGTTAGATGTAATAGGCAACAGTTCCTATATAGATAGGCAACGACTTTTTATAAATAAACAACATCTTGGTACATAATAGGCAATGATTTTTTTATAAATAGACAACACTTATCAACTATTGTCATATATAATAGGCAATGATTTTTTCATAAATAAACAACACCTTGCTACATAAGAGGCAATGATTTTTTCATTGTGTAAATCGATTCATACTAAAAAATCACGTGAAAGAGAACATGAATCGATTCATGAAGAATTGTTTTAGAAAAAAAAAATTTACCAAAGGTTAGGAATTTTTATGAATCGATTACCTAATCGATTCATAAATTGTTCACATCATAGTGTGAATTGATTCACACATCGATTTAGTCATAAAATTCTTGATAATATTCATAGATAAATTGATTCATAGGTGATAGATGAGTCGATTCATAGGTGATAACTACCTTTTGAATCGATTCTTGAATCAATTCATAATTTGAAAGTTAGTTATTGTAACATCCATAGTTAATACATCACATCCATTCCATTAAAAAAAAATTCAATTACTCCAATAGCTAATACATCAATTAATTTGTCCCAAATTTGAAGAAATAAATCCAAAACAATAAAATAATTGTAAAGAGTATTAACTCTAAGTTCAATAGCTTAATGAAAATTCGAATTGAAAATCATATTCATTGAAAATTCTCATCATTAGCACCTATATCTAATAAGTCATCATCACTTTGATTTGCTCCTTCACTACCAACACTATGTTGCATGCATAGATTTAAATGAAATTAAAGAATTACAAATGCATAATAAGAAGCATTTCATTTAGTAATAAGAAGAAGCATCA
>JANHAO010019969.1:0-13014 GCA_026873985.1 Saraca asoca
GAAGTAACCCAATACCTTCAAAAAGGACAATTTCTTTTTTAAAAAATTAAATTTGTTAAGGAAAAGAAATGTGCTTGAGACTACTAGACCAGCTGCAGAAAATATTACAGTAGGTCTGAAGGGCAAAAGCATTTAATTTTCGAGCAGTTAAACACCTTGCATGCCACTTCATATATTGGCAAGGAGGCTGCCTGAATTACCACTCGAAAATAATAATCAAGGACATTCAACAATGCCAAAATCTTTGCAAAAATAGTGACATTTAGTAGAAGTGATACCAAGATGCCAGATGAGAATTTTAAAACTGAAAAGGGAGAAATATGTGAACAACAAACAAAATGAAAACATTAACACTGCAACACTAAGACTCAACAAGGAGACAACACAATCTACATTTTAAAGTATTATCATTTATTCACTCAATAGCCTTTCTTTTCATTAGATGTACCATAATGTTATCTATATCAGCCAGTGATGAGGCATACATCTTCTATTTCTATATTTCTCATAAAAAAGGCAGAATATTTAGTATTTAGAACATGCCCACACGAATATACGACAAGCAGAGAACAATTAAAGAGAAAAGTTCAGACATTCACCTTATCTTCAGGCTCTTTTTCTTCAGCTTCATTAGCAGGATTCTCCTTATTGTCATTTGAAGCATCTTCCTCGCCCACAGGCTTCTCAACACCCAAATTCTTCTCAGTTTCATTCACAACTTCCTCAGTCACTCTGAGTAAATCAAATAAAATGGTAAAAAGATAAACTGTGACAACCCACTGATAAACAACCAAGAAAAAGTCATAAATCAAATCGGGAATCAGGAGGCCAATTATTTAAATCATGAATCATAAGACAGGATTATGTTTTAAAACAACTTAAAAGTTAATTTAAATTTACCTTTAATAAACATCAAGCGAAATCCATATAACTCAAGAAGTACAAAATATATATTACAGAACCATAATATTCACAATCAAACATGTGTTGTAGCCTTCTAGAACATAACAGCATCAATCAAATATATTATTCGCCAAAAAAGTAGTTTTTGGAAAAAGCAAAGAATTACAATGGACAAATGGTTTAAGCTCAGCCCTTGATTGGTAAGCTGAAAAATAAGTAATAGTCAATAGTTAGCCACCTTACCACTTGCTTGCTGTCTTCAAGGATGTGCAGTCAAGGAAAATGATGAAAATGACATGTTGGTCATGGTTTCAATGGGAGTGGTGTTTGTGGCTTAAAATGAATAAAGGGATAAAAAGGACTGAGTGCTAATTCAGACAGAAACACCAGTCCATCTTTTTAATATAAAAAAAGCCCAAAAAAAAAAAACAACAGAAAACATTTTTTAAAGTCAGATTGCACAGGACCTGTCCTGGTCCTGTCATGACAATACTGGACAAAACAGTTGCTCCATCATTTTGAACTGTAGATGCAAACAATTCTCAATTTGGCCATTGCTCAAACCAAATTGCAAAGATGGTCCATCAAACCAGACCACATGATTCACATTGTGAATTGTATGATTAATACAACAATGCATGTAATAAGGTTGTTAATAAGAACGATGAAATTACAGAGTTGCAAAAGAAATTTTACTGAGCAATTTCATCGTTTGGTGTCCCCCAGTTCCCTCGGCCAGAACCATCACGTTTGAATTCATTTCTGCAAATAGAAACAGATACACATCAGAAATACTAGTAGACATGAGTACAATAAGAATATTACAGTAATAACATTCACCCGTGTCCAGTCCCACTACGGCGTTCATAAACTCGTCGTGGACGGTCTTCTTCACCACCATCTCCATTGCTGAAGCCACCACGACGACCACCACGGAAAGAACCACGAGGTCCACCATAATTGCGCCTTTCAGAGGTCTTCCCAGTCTCTCCTTCAAGAGCACCTTGACCAGCAGGAGCTCCAGTGCCTGGGAATGAGTTCTCATCATTGGAAGAGTCACGGTTATAACCACTCCCACCGCGACCACGTCCATATCCACGCCCAGCACCTCGTCCACCTCCACGAACTCCACGAGAAACTTCATTCTTTGCCTCCCTCACTAGGAGTATCAACAAACAAAAATAATGTCAACAGAAGAACCATGCAACGAGGATCATAAAATTCAAGACTAATACAAATGGCAGATGAAGGAATGTTAGAAATACTTAACTTATACCAGCACCATACCGATAACATCAGCAACAATAATAAAGACAGCAAAGATCACCAAAATAACAAAAACTAAATGAGTTTAAGTTATCTTGTAGGCACCATAAAACATCCAAACATGAGCTACACCTGAGTCATTCATTGAAGAGGTTGGAAAGGCCTCAAGCTTCAAATCTGAACTATAGCGACCACATAAACATAACTAAAACCAAATTTTTAAAGATCAAGTAAAATAGATTATGAAGCAGTCTTTTGATACAGAGCTGATCTACATATGAACCATCTATTAAATATCTAACTTCTATCCATTTACAACACGCCCTACCATCAATAGAGCAAAGGAGTTTCAAAAACAAAGAATCAAGTCTAGCAGGCTAATATTGTGATTAGATATTCAACAAAAGCCATAGTTCTCCATGCAGCAAATTCACATAAATAATAAGTAAAAAACATTGAAATAAACATTGTATGCATAAAACCAAGTTCGTACCCCATGCTTACGCATACCCATTTTTACAAACCAGTAAAAATAATGACACAAGCAAAAAGTTCAAATTTGCATACAACGAGCAGTACAACTCCATTCCTACTTTATTTGAAACAATCCCTTCAACAAAAATACTAAAAAATCAATCTTCTTCTAAGAGGAATCAAAATCTCACCAGCCTGAGATGGAGGTGGTGGTTTGGTAGGCAGCTGAGCTGGCTTGTTCTGCTGGGTACGTGCTCCGGGCTTGCCCTGTTCCTGAGCCTTCTTCTGAGCCACTACCTTCAGTTGCTCAGCAGCTGCAATTTGTTGCGATGGGTCTTCAGCATCATCGCCCAACAAATCAAAGGGGTTCAAAGTGGCCATTTAGATAGTCAATACGCAAAACCCTACTTTTCAGAAATTTATACCCAATGAAAGGCGACCACTAAACCCTATCTCAATAATAACAATCCATGGTACTATGGATCGAGTAGAGACAGAGAAAGAGAACGAAATTCGCAAGCAGATAGAAGGGTAGAGTGAGAGGGAGAGAGAAAAACCCTAGCCGCAAGAGGGGAAGATGCTGCTAATTAAAATGTACCAACCCAATCTGAAAACCGATATTTATTTAGAAGAGTTGGGCTACAAGCGTGCATTGTGATAACATCAAAAGATAAAAATAAAAATAACTATAATTATTATTAGATTGCACCAACGTACATATTACATCAAATTTCACCTTTAGATGTGTTTTTTATCATTAATTTCTTAGTTTACAATCTGATGGAATAATTTAATTTATTTATATTTCTTCGTTTTAATCCTTAAGAGATAAATAATATATCAATTTTTGCCTTAAAATATATTTTATATCACATAAATATATTTTCTTTAATTAAAATTTTATTTTATGTGTTACTTATTTATATTTAATATGTCTTAAATAGATTATAGTTTTAATAATAACTATTTTAAAAAATAAATAAAAGGAAAATATATCAATACTTTTTATTATACACTTAACTTATTTGAAAATAATTTCATTATACAATAAAATATGTCAAGTTATATTTATATTATTTAGTTCTATTTTTAAAATTTATGATTAATATGTTGATTTAAAAGTATTATACAAATTCTAAGGTACTGTTATAGGTGTTTTCCGGTTCTGCTAAACGGACTAGCAAAGGCTTGATAACAGGCTAAGTCCGGATGAGAAAAGTGCCAAGTTCCATAGATTGTTGTCTATATGAGCACAGAATGAGACGAAATCCCAGTTGGCTAAAAGACAAAACCCAAGTCCCATAGCCAGCAGCTCGTTATACGAGCTCACATTGCCATAAACGAAATCACAAAGATCATCCTCGCTGACCAAAGGTTAGCAACGATCGAGAATCCCAGCTTGTAACCAAAGAAGTAGCAACCTCTTAGACTCAGTGCGTGAGACCAGTCGATAAAAAGCAACACCACAAGGCCACCCACAGAAAGCAAACATCAGAAGTTAGTCAGCAATCTGCAAAAGACATCTTGCAGTAGTTTAGGCTGTCTTGTACATTTATTTTGAAGTAACAGAAATACAACTTATAAAATTACAATTATAACCTCTTATCTTCTATAAATAAGAGGAGGGAAACCACTGTAAAACAAGTGGAAATAGCTAGATCGAAACTCTGTAAAACTTTTCTCAGATAAATAAAAGGTTACAGTGGACGTAGGGGCTGGTGCTATTCGACTTTGGCCGAACCATGTTAAAAAACACTGTGTTCTCTCTGTTTTTCCCTTATTCTCCTTCTTCGCTCTCAATCTAAATCAACTGGAAATAGTTTAAGTCCATGACAATTCTTCTCGTTGACTAGAGTTTGGCCTAGAAACAGATCTCACTGTCAACATTTTGACATCGTCTGTGGAGACTCATTTAAGTTCTGGTTGATTCTCTGTATTCCCATTCATTCTTTGTCTAGCTGTGATGGCTAGGGGAAAAGCTATCAGGAAGTCAGATGCTACCAATAACTAACTCGAGGGTCATACAACAAGTTCTTCTATCTTCGAGGCTGCCAATGGTTCGCTCCCCTCTGCCTACCGCCAACTTGCCATTACTATCCCTGAAATTGATGGAGTGTAAATATGGCACCAACTCTGGGAAGCACTCAAATGTTCAGTGAGAAAAATGGCCAAGGCATTGCAAATGCTGGCTCAAGGGTAAACCCAGGGTTTCCAAAGGTAGATTGAGGCCGTTGTACTTGAGAACATTCACTAGCAGCAGTGAGCTGCAAGTTTGAATAGAGCTAATCAAGAGCACACTTCTAGTTGCCACTCGAACAATCAAGAAGATAAGAGCCATCTGGCCTCTAGTCAGCAATCTTAAGGACTGACTTTGTTGGTAGAAGAGTTGCTTCAGAGGGTGAAGTAGTTAGAGGCACACCCTCGAACTCGAGATAATTGAAGCCACCCAGAAGATCAAACCCCTCTCTCCAAGGAAATTGAGATAGAGCCCCTCCCTCATAAGCTTAAAATCCCTTCTATCCTACTATACAATAGGGACAGTGATCCGCGCAACCACCTAGATATGTTCAACATCCAGATGGATCTCTGAACAAGTAACCCCCTAATTAAATGTCATATCTTCCCGGCCACATTAGGAGACACACCTCGAACATGGTTTAAGAGCCTCCCAGGGCATAACATCAGCAATTGGGAAGAGTGTCAGGAGAAATTCCCTAATCAATACAAGGCGTTGAAGAGGCAGCTTGCACCCCCTTGTCATCTCCCTACAATCTTTCAGCATAAGCACGAATCATTGAACAATTATATCACTCAATTCAGGTGTGAGATCAACAATGTCGAGAGCCCATCTGACGAGGGCATCCTAACGACAATCTTGATAGGACTTCGTAAGGATGACAAGTTATACAAAAGTATATACAAATCCCCAGAGCAGACCTGGGTGAATTCTATGACCAAGTTACCAAGCAGATCAGATGGGAAGAAACATTTGGTTCAAAGAATCAAAGGAACAAAGTGAGTGGCTCTGAGCAGAGTAAGAAGAGAAGTAATGAAGGTCAAAAGACCGGCACTAGTAGCCAGCTTTCAAAGAAAGCGAGAATCGAGCGGCCTCAGCCTCTAGGTCGTCACAATCATTATAGCTCCTACCGGACACTCCAGATAGGATTTCTGCAACAGAAAAAGGTAGAGAAGACTTTAGGACTCCCATTCCCTTGAGGACTCCTCGGGGGAATAGAAACACAAATAAGTTTTATGCTTACCATAACAAGGCCAGCACAACACTTCTAATTACCGAGCCCTCAGAGATGTGATCAAAGATCAGATCAAGAGGGCCATCTATGAGAATACGTGATGTGGCCCACATCACAACAAACCTCTCATCCTCAATAGGATCCTAAACAAGAATAGTCTGCCATAGTCAGAACCATATTTTAGCTCTGTAATAAAACATGTAAAAGCAGCCCGAATTTTGATGTGTATAGTATAGGCGAAGTCTCAGCAAATGTTAATCCAGAAGTTTGCCCTTGAAATGTGAACTTCCCCTATTTCAACTTATAACTATATCCTTTTAAGTTTCGATTTAAATTGCCATCGCATTAGAACGACCTACTTTACGACACCGTCCTAATGTGATCAAGCGTGCATATGACCAATTTTTTTAAGCACCATATGCACGCTATATCGCTATGCACATGATCAACTTTCTTAGGCACTATGTGCATATGATCTCATCATGCATATGACTAACTTTCTTAGGCACTGTATGCATGCGACCTCTAGCCCGTGCATATGACAAACTTTCTTAGGTACTATATGCACGGTGCTTCGTTGTGTGTATGACCAACTTTCTTAGGCACCATATGCACATGAATCCTTATCCAGCATGCACATGACCAACTTTCTTAGGCACCATGTGCATGTGATCTCGTCATGCATGTGATCAACTTTCTTAGGCACCACATACACATGATCTCATATTCAGCATGCACATGACTAACTTTCTTAGGCACAATGTGCGTGCGACCTCACGCATACGACCAACTTTCTTAGGCACCGTATGCATGTGACCCCTAATTTGTGCATATGATTAACTTTGTCAGGCACCATATGCACACCATTTTCCCATGCACATGACCAACTTTCTCAGGCACCATGTGCATGTGACATCTTATTAATCATACATATGACCAACTTTCTCAGGCACCACATGTATGCGATCGAATACTCACAACTCTCATGCATCAAATAGTCATAGCTCTGGTGGGACCAAATGCTCACAACTCTCATACAACCAAATGCTTGTAACTCTCATGAGACCAAATGCTTGTAGCTTTCATGTGACTAAATAATCACAACTTTCATATGACTTGAAATTCACAGCTCGCATGCGATCTTTATTAGGCATAACCTTCGTGTTACCTAGATTCATTGTTTGTCAAAGAAGTGTGACCAATTGGTTACTTAAATATCTCATTTTATTATGATGATCAGTTGGAATCTATATTATCAGTGATATGCAGAATATCTAAACAACAGTATACAAGAAACACGAAGAGAAAGTCATTCATTAAAAAGCTTCGACGAGGTAAATTTACATTTGAAAGAGTCAAAATACAAGTCAAGCACACTATGACTATACATTCTGGAAGAAAGACGGAGAGCCTCAATCAATGGAAGGGCTAGTGAGTACACCTGCTCTTCAACTCTTTCCCTTGTCGCCCTCCTTGGTTCAAAACTCCTTTCCAGCTCTCTACCCAGTATAGAAGATTCAAAGAAAGCAGGATAAAGCAGCCGGAAAGGTTTAACCCCATAGTATCACTATGAGAAAATAATCCAAGATTTATGAAAGATCTTCTCTTATGATCAAAGAAGGAGAATTGCCTAAAAAGGCTTCCTATGTGGCAAACCATGCATATCTCTATGGAAAAAGCTCTCTACCGGAAACATGAGGGGCTTGTTTAAAGCTCTCATCAGTTCAACTCACTGGCTAAAGGAAGAAGAACTTCCCATGCTTTAAATAATAGGCCGGCCTGGTCTCACCGAAGGGTCCAGAAGAACTCCCAACTACTTTCATTGAATGCCTAGAAAGAAAACAAGGTAAACTCATCTGTGATAGTGAGACACATATACCGTGAGATATGGCCTAGATCAGATAAAACGACAGGCTGACCAAAGACTTTGACTGCATGAAAATCCACAAAGAAGGCCTTTTGCCAGCAAAACTATTTAACTCCTAGCTTGCAAAGCAAGCCAAGAGTTAGGGGGCTTATGTTATGGGCATTTTCCAATTCTACTAAATAGGCTGGCAAAGGCTCGGTAATAGGCTAAGTCTGAATGAGAAAACAGCCAAGTTCAGCAGGTTACTGTCTACACGAGCACAGAATGAGACAAAGTCCCAGCTTGCTAAGAGATAAGACCTGGCTCACATAGCCGACAGCCTACTATATGACCTCACATTACCATAGAAAAGCTTGCGAAGACCATCCTTACTAACCAAATGCCAGCAATGATCAAGAATCCCAACTTGCAAATATTGCACCTTGCTCAGCTAACCAACGAAGCAGCAACCTCTTAGACTCAGTGCGTGGGACCAGCCAACAAAAAAGAGTACCATGGGCCCACCTATAGAAAGCAAATATTAGAAGTCAGCTGGCAGCCTGCAGAAGACATCTTGCAGTAGTTTAGGCTATCTTGTATATTTATTTTGATGTAACAGAAATACAATTTGTAAAATTACAATTGTAACATCTCATCTTCTATAAATAAGAGAAGAGATACTGATAACAAAATATTTAACACATTTATTTGTCCTCTCACTTAGCATTTTAAGGTCCAAAATTGCTTACTTTCAACTGTGTTAGTGTGTGTTTATGATTTAGTATCAATTGACATCATTTGAAAAATTCTACATTAGAATCAGAATACTGTCTCAGTCCTGTCCCTGGTAGCCCGACCTTTATGTATTCAATAGATGATAACTTGAGCTATAGAGGTCTAATTAAGGTGAAACAAAGCCCAAATGGAATCTAAGACATAAAGCCACAATTCTTATGAAGACTTCCAGAGTTGAAAATGTCAATATGGGCATGCAAAATGAGCTGCAAGTCAGGGGCAAAAATGTTACGAAAATAGGCTCTGCTGGCATGCATTTGAGCCCAATTGAACATCCTTTGATCCAGCAAACACACAGCCAACTGGAGACCTAAAAGAGAACTAAAAAAGTAGAGGAAGTAGTCTGCAAAATGGACACAACACGCAATGGCAGAGGCAACAACCAGACTAGCCATCATGCCTACTCACCTATGCAGCTACCTTCTCCTCCTTTTACCTGGGCAAAGTCATTTTTGTTTAGAAGTTTTTCATTCAGTTTTTGAAGTAGTTTTTAGTATGTTTTCAAGGTAGTATTTCATGTGTGTAGAGAGCAAGATTTTGCTGTCCTTTTTTTTTCTATATTTTTTGCCTCCATGGAAGGCTAAATCTTGTAACCATCCAAGGGTTGACACTTGAAGATTAATGCAGAGATCTTATTCCTTCACTTTGGCATCTAATTGTTAGTCACTTCTTTCCTTTTTCCTCTCTGTTTTTATTGCAATATTTGACTTAAATAGATTCATTTGATTTAGATATTGATATGGTTATTGAGATTTTGATAGTCACCTTAGAAGAGGATAGGAAAACTAAGTAATGCATTAAGATCTTGATGGATTGCTTGTGGTTGAGTTCTGCATTGAACTTATTAATCATTTCAGGGATCCTTGTTATAATTAACAATAATTGAATGAACTTTTAGTGATCTAGGAAGCATTGATCTCAAGTTGATTCCCTTGGCTGGTTGCTTGTTTGTTGTTATTTTTATTTCTATTTTGTAGTTGCATGTTAGTGTAGTTTCTGTAAGTTTGGATTCTGCTAACCCCCCTTATTTCCAGCTTCTAATTTAATTGATATCATTTTACAAATTATCTTTGGGTTCAACCTGGTATTGCTCTATGTTACAAGTAAAGTAGTGTAATACGATTTTATAAATTTCTAATTTGATCGGCCGCGACAAACTATAATATCAAATTTTGGCACCATTGCCAGGAATTATTTCAATTTTATTAATCATATTAGGAGTGTTTTTATATACTAACATTACTAATATTTTATTTTTGTAGCTGCATAGGTGAGTAGGCATGATGACTAGTCTAGTTGCTGCCTCTACCATTCATGCTGTGTCCATTTTGTAGACTACTTCCTCTACTTTTTCTACTCTCTTTCGGGTCTCCAACTGACTGTGTATTTGTTGGATCAAAGGATGTTCAATTGGGCTCAAATGCATGCCAATTTAGAGGCCTTAAAAGTCCAATTCTGCAGAGCCCATTTTCACAGTATTTCTACCCTTGGCTTGCAGCTCATTTTGCATGCCTATATTGACGTTTTTAGCTCTAGAAGTCTTCATAGGAATTGTGGTTTTATGTCTTAGCTTCCATTTAGGCTTTGTTTTTCCTTAATTGTACCTCTATAGCTCAAGTTATTGTCTGTTGAATGCATGAAGGTCGGGCTACCAGGGACAAGGCTAAGACAGTATTTTGATTCTGAATTGAGCTCTAATTTTGGATGACTAATTGTGTGATTAAGCTTTTATAGTCTTCATGAAAGTTGTAGATATATCTCTTAGCTTTCCTACAAGATAGGAATCACATCAATTGCACAAGTGTAGTTCAAGATATAGCCAGATTACAGAAACTGCTCACAATGGCCAAATTATACAGAATTTTTCAAATGATGTCAATTGACATTAAATCATGAATACACACTAACACAGCTAAAAGTAAGCAATTTCAGACCTTAAAATGCTAAGTGAGAGGACAAATAAATGTGTCAAATAGCTATATCAAAACTCTGTAAAACTCTTCTTAGATAAATTAAACGCTATCGTACATAGGAGCTGGTGCTATCTGGCTTTGACCGAACCACGTTAAAAAATATTTCATTATCTATGCTTTTCCTTTATTCTCCTCCTTTGTTCTCAATCTAAATCAACTGGAAATAGTTTAAGTCCATGAGAATCCTTCCCGTTGATTGAAGTTTGGCCTAGAATTAGATTTCACAGTCAATAGGTACATTGACTAAAAATAAATTAATATTTTCTATATTAAATCCTTGACAAAATCATAAATGATCATTTTGAAAATATGGCATTCGAAAATTGATAATTGAATTATATTGACAAAATTTATATAATTAATTTTCAATTCTATTAAAATAGTTTCATTAAAAATGAAATATTTGATTAATTAATTTAATTGGTAATTTCTATATAAAATTATTTTAGAATAATTTTATAAAAAATGAAATATGTCATATTATATCTATATTACTTTGTTATATTTTATAAATTTATGTTTAGTACTTTGGTTTAAAAACATTTACATAAAATTATAATTAATTACACAAACCTTGATATTAGGAAGATATTGACAAAACTTAAATAACCAATTTGATTTCAATTTTAAAATATTTCTATTAAAATATTGAAATATGTGATTAAATTAAATTTCTATATTAAAAACTTGTCTTATTTTTTAAGGTATATTAATCAAAGAAAATGTATTTATTTCATATAAAATATTACTTAATTATATTTTATAAATTTATATTCAATATGTTGGTTTAAAAACATTGGCACTAAACCATAATCAATCTTATAATTTTTAGTTTAAAATATGATATTTAAACTCTAATATTTGGAATTTGTTGACAAACATTAAATATCAAATTTAATTTCAATTTCAAAATATTTTTATTAAAGATAGAAATATGTAATTAAATCAAAATTTTATATTAAAGGCTTGACTTATTTTTTGATGTATATTAATTACAAAAAAGTGTACTTATTTAATATAAAATATATTTTCAACTGGAATCTGATGTAACTTTTATTTTTTAAGAACTAAAATGTAAATGCATAATCAAACTAAACTACCACATCATATTTCAAACTAGAAAAAACTAATAGCATGATTGATTTGATGTAAAAATTAGAGAAAGGATATCTACTTATATAAAACATACTTTTGAAAAAAAAATCTGATATAACATTTATTTTTAAAAAATCAAAATAGTGATTTACCCTTGTTAATTCAAGTAAAATCTTTCTCTATATGAGTTAGGAAGAGCAAATGAAACTCAGGTATTTTTTTTCTTTTTGTAATGTAAGAGTTGATGAATCGTTAATTATTTTTAGAATTTTAGTGGTCAAGAACTTAAATTTTAAGTTAAATTACATAGTCACTTTTTATATTTTTATTTAATGTTTAATTATATTTTTGTAATTTAAAAGTTTGAAATTTAATTTTTATACTTATTTTTTATTTTTAAATGAATTTAAATATATCTCTTTTAAAATGGAAGATATACTTTGAAGAGTAAAATATTTAGTCATAACTATTGGTAAGAATATAAAAAAAAAGTGAACAGTTATAAATTTAAAAGTTAGTTTTTCAGTTGTTTATTATTTATAATGATGTATCATTTTACTTTATATAGTACATTTTGTATTTTAAAAGTGTCATAGTTCCTATCACTTTTCTATTATATTTGTAATTAACATATATGAGTAACATTTTATTAATATAATTTAATAATTATTGATAAAAATGTCACATATCATTTGCTTTTATGTTTTAAGAGGTAAATTATGAGGATTTTGACCCCTTTTTTTTTGTAAAATAGGATAATTTCTTTTATTTTATTCCCGTTTGAATTTTAACAAAATCAAACTATAATCAAACTATATATATATATATATCATATTATTTAATATTGTAACCAAAATATATTTATTCTTTAATAAGAATTTTGATTTATAGACACCTGTATTATACAATGCTTGATTATGATAGAAGTGAGTTAGTTTTTTTTTTTTTTTTTGTAATCCTAGTAAGGTTTATTTAATATCCCACAATTACATTTTACTCTTTTATGATGATTATTAAGAGTGAATATACATAGTAATTTTTATATGTTTTGCATGTGAGTTTAAGGGTTACTATATAGTTAGTATTCTCTCTAGTGGCGGACGTAGGATTTTATGTGACTAGGGGCTAATAACTCAAAATAATAATATGTATTTGAAATATAATATATAAAAAATAAAAAATAAAAAATTAGATAATTTTTTTTAAATAACAATAACTAAGTTTAAAAAAAATTACAATAACATTTTTCGTAGTGTCATATTTTGAAACCTTTGAATGATATCTTCAATATCAATAAAATCTAATACATCTTTCTCAATATATGTGACTAAACAATCATTCATCAACTCATCTCCAAGTTGATTCCGTAATGGACTCTTGACAAGTTTCATTGCAGAGAAAGCTCTTTCAA
>JANHAO010019970.1:0-13016 GCA_026873985.1 Saraca asoca
ATTTACAAATTTTAGTGTAAAGTTACAAAAGGTAATTTTTTTAATACAAAAATATATATGCATACAAATTTTTTAAATATATAATAAAGATTACTCCTTTAAAATAATTTTTTTAAAAATTGAGACAAAAATATAGAAAAATTACAGGCATTTAATATATTAAATTTAATTTAATTTATTATCACTATAAATTGATTTTACATTATCATCTATGTATTGTCATATTATTAAAAAAATTATTAAAACATTCTTTTTGTTAAATATTCTTGGTGACTCTTTTTTTTTAATGATATCAAATCTTTCTATTTATTAAAACTTTTAATGAATTTAAATTTGATCAATAAGTGTAAAACTTTTTATATTAATAAATAAGAAGGTGACATATTATATAAAAAAGAGAATAATTATGAAATTTATTAATAATAAAAAAATCTTAATAAATTTTTAATGAAATAATAATTCAAGGGTTAGTAATAATATAATACTAGAATAAATTATCAATGCATTGGATCTAAATTTTTTTTAATATGAAATTAACTAAATTTAAATTATTAAAATATTAGTTAAAAATAATTATCTTTAATACAAATATAAAATAAGTAACGATTTTAGTGTAGTAAAATGAATTTAAGTAAAGTGAAAATTGTGGGGATTACAAAGGGATCTGAAGAGAAGTGGTGTGAGTGAACGGTGGGGAACTTGAAAATTGTACAGTTGTGGAGTGGGTGTTGCCGGTTGAAGCAGGGGGCCGAAACGCACGCGTTTCGTTGCACAGCATGCCCTACTGCGTAGCAGAGAATCCCCGTCCCTGAAAAAAGGGTTTTTGGTCTGTGACTTGTCAGATCCTTGAAGTCTAAGATCTTGCATTGTTTTAAATTTTTGGGCTGGTCAGTGACCGATGGAGACGAAGGCCTTTTTCCAATATTTCTGGGCTTTCTACCCAACACAATCAGATGGTAGTAGTAGCCCAAAATGGAAAATCATCGTATATTCGGTTATGAATGGAAGAGGCCTTTTTTCTTTACTTCAATGCAATTTTGAATTTGATATCCTAAAATATAAATATAAATCGGATGATTTTAATCCTTAATTTCAAATAGTTTTTCGTTACATAGCATACAACACATTTTAATACATGCAATTATTTATAATTGTATCTAATTATTCATATTTAAGCTACTCAAAGTAAATGTTACAAGTTGCATCTGTCTTTTGGTATTTACTATATGTTCCTTTTAGTGTTTAAGAATCAAGAAAATGGTTAAAAAAAAAAAATCATAGAAATAACTATTTCCACGCATAAATCTTGTCGAACACTTTTGTGCATTTCTAAATAAACAAGACAATGAACTTAAATCATCAGTCAAAATCAAAACATGAAAACTCAAGCCAAATGGAAATATTACAGAAAAATGGGGAAAAAAATAAAAGAAACCATACAAATAGTCATTTCCACTTAAAAATTCCATCAATTAGCTTGTATGCATTTCCAAATGAACAAGGCAAATGAAGTCAAATCATTAAGTCAAAGATCAAAACATGGAGACTTAAGCAAGATAACTATAAATATTACGGATAGCATAAGACTCAAACAAGAAAAACAGAATATTGCAGAAAGCATAAAACGAAAACAAAAATTCAATAAACACAGATTCCATTAAAAAAATTCAAAAAAAAAAACTATACAAGAAAAACGCAATATATACCCTAATTTTTTTCTTCAAATTTCAAACCCAGTAAAAATATATAAAAGAAAATACATAATAATATTTAGGTATAATGAAATTGTAAAATTGATTTTTTAATCAAAATAAACTTAGATAAGTATATAAAATCTAAAGAACAATATAAAGAAAAATTATAAAATTGAAATAAACATATAATGCATAAGGGGTAGTACACAAAAACTTGAAATATACAAAAAGTACAAATAGAAAAGAATTAAAAAAAAAGAGAAAAATATACTTTACTCGTGGTATGACTCGTGCTTACTTTGTCTATCTTTGATTTAAAGCATCAAAATTGACCTATTTGTGATTTGCTCCATTAATTCATTACCCACTTGAAGTAATTTCCCATAAAAAAATAAATAAAATTTATATATTTTTATTGCATAATCTTTCTTTCTTACCCATTAAAGTCACAAAATTAAAGCAATTAAGTAAAGTTATGGATACATGATTTCATGATTGGATTATTTCATCTATGAAGTAACGTTTCAAGTTATAACTAAAATTTAAAAATATATTGTTAAATCTACTATTCTCACAATCTTAACTCTTTAATTTTGTAACTTTAATAAGGAACAAAGAAGATTGTCTGATAAAAGCATGCAAATTTTGTCTATTTTTAATCAAAAAATAGTTGAAGTGAGTAAAATGTTAACAAAACAAATCATAAGTAAATCAATTTCGACATTTTAAATGATGGAAAACTTAAATTTGGACCATATCATAAATGGATAAACTATATTTAAAAAAATATATAGCAATAATCAAATGCAATTATGATAAACACCATAAATGATATAATATTATAAAATTAACATATTTAATTTAATTAATGAGACAATAGAGGCAACCAAAATATCATGAAGACAAATAACCACATAACATAACAACTTAATACTACTGAAGTTCTTCACTCTAGCATATTGCATTACAACAATGACAGAGGTCATTGATTCTCCTTGGAGAAAAAAAAGAGATGATTTCCTCTTTAAATTGACTCTAAGGTGTCAACATAATAATATTCTTTCTTAAATAACAATTTTAAAAATGAAGCATCATTATGAAATTAATAAAACCAACATTATATTGTTACCTTTTGATCTATCAAAATCACTTTCATGCTATTGGTTTTATCATCATTATGAAAATAAAAAATTACCTACAAACGTATTAGTCTGACCTTTAGGTTGCATGCATACTTTGATAAGTATACGTCATATATGAAATCAATGTTTCTTGATATTTTCACCTTCTTTGTTGTAAATTGAATCTTCTAAATCCAATTAATTTAGATTTTATTTTTTTAAACTAAATAATTGTAATACCTAAAAAAAAGTTATTGAGTAACCGAGGTGAAAATCTTTAATTTCTCGTTAGAGCCATAATGTAATTTTACCTTTTTTGTAGGAGGACCTTTTTAAAGGTGGCAAAAAGTCTATGTGGTCAAATCATGATTTGGCCCATTTTCTTTTATGTATAAATTTTCCCCAGGCTGGCTTTTCCTTCCTTGCGCGCCCAATTTCCTAAAGCTTCCTCTGCTTTGCATCTTCTTTGAACCTCAGTGCCAGTTGACTTTGTTCCTTCTCCAGCCATCATTGTCTGGCAAGCTAGGATCGCCGACCATCTTTCTCCTTCAACGTCTCCTTTTCCTCAGCGCCTGAAGCTCTCTTGCAACTGTTACTGGTTGATCGTTAGTCGAACCACTTTTTCTTCAGACCGGCAAGCTCCGATGAGCTCTGATCGCCGCTCATCATCCTTTCCTTTCTTCAGCAACTCTCTTTCTCCAATCGACCAGCCAGCAGCTCTTTCTCTCCTTTTCACTGGTGCAATTTGACCAACACCATGAACTGGCTCGTGAGCAGCGATCCAGCTGGCGGCGAGCTTCCCACCTGCATTTTGGATGGTGATGAGTAATTCTAGAATAAAAAATTTATTTTATAAGAAGTTTACATTAAGTTTTTAAGAAATCCTTATCTGAAACCCTACCCTTCAGAGTTAAGGTATGCTAAAATGTTGTTCATCAGCTCCAATGATATTCCAAGGAAGAATCAAGCACATCCACAACCAAATTTTGGAGCTTCAGTTGAAAAAAAAAATCAAGTTGAATGATTCAATTCTTCAAGTTAGTTGACCTAGTTTTTAAAGAGTGTCTAATGTGAGTGGATGGTTTTCTTCACTTAATAATCCTATTTGTAAATATGAAATAATTTTATTATATGGATATCATAAATCCTCTTAAATAATGGAATTTTCCTATATATTAAAGTAGTTTCGTGTAATACCTTAAAAAAAATACTGAGGCATTGAAATGAAAAATCTCAATTTTCATTACGGCTATAACGTAATTACTTAGTTTTTAGGAGGGTCTATTTGAAGTCAATAGAAAGTCTTGGGGTCAAACAGTAATTTGCCCCATTTTCTTTTATGTATAAAAGTTTCCCAGCTGGCCTTCTCCTCTAGCAAACTCTCGAAGCTTTCTCATCCCTTTTAGTTACTCCGATCTTCTTTTTCCTTCATCCCTCCGCTGTCCAGCCACACTCGACTGCTGATCTCCCTTCTCTGGTGTCTTTCCACCACGGTCTAGCTCTCTGGCACTCCTTCCTCCTCGCATTATAGCTGCCAAAATGATTCTTGCTCAGTTGAGTTTTCCAGCCGATCCATTTCTTCCTCTTTAACTATAGTCAATTAGTGTGATTTGACAACCAGTCATCTTCTTCCAGCACTCTTCGGCATCTTCGTCCACTAGCTTAGCTCGATTCTTCTTTCTTCCTTCCTCTCTGGCACTGTACGGCCAACTGTTCCTTTAGTTTACCAGTGAGGCTTCTGCCAATGGTGAACTAACCACTGGTACTCCAGACTCTGGTGAGTAATCTTAGAACAAAAGATTTATTCTATAGCAACCTTATAGCTAGTTTCTAAGAATTTCCCTTGAAACCCTTTCTATGCTAGCTATAAGAAATTTGAAATATTCTTATTGCTTTGTATTATCTTGCTTCAGAGAAGCTTCCAAGGGAGAATCAAGCTCATAAACGTTAGATTTTGGAACTTTAACTGACTTAGCTCTCTAGGGAATTTCTAAGGTGAGTGGACAATCCTCCTCACTTATTAATCCCAAGTATAAATATGAAGTAATTTTATTCTATGAAATGTATAAATCATTTTAAATAATGGGATTTTCTATATTTATTAATATGGCTTTAAAAGTATTTTTGCATGCTGTATGTATTCATGAAATGGCTAGCCATGCTAAAATTATGCATTTTCATATTGATTTGTATTATGGGAAATGATAATGCCATTTTTGTAAGTGATGTATGAATATGAAAATGCTTTAGCTGGTTCATGTATTTCTACATATGTTGCTTACCTGAATAATAAATTTCTTGCTACATAATGTATTTAAAATGTTGATTTGAAATACTAGACTCATTGGAAAATTTATTAATAACCCTTAAGTGCACTTATGATATGATATTTACTTAGTGTGATTGGGGGAGAATATATAAATATCTACTCGATGTGATTGGAGGAAAATATACAAATATCTATTCGATGTAATTGGAGGAGAATATATGAATATCTACTTGGTGTGATTGGTGGGTTTGGTGAATTATGACAATTATAATATCATGGTTGCCTCTTGGAATTCTCCTTTGGGATTCCAGTTGAATGTTTTATTACATAAGTATTGATATACATATTCTAAACAGCTTCGTTGAATATCTTCTTATGAGTACATTGAGATGAACATTTTCTATATTATCCTGCATTGTAGTTTAATTCATTCTATTAATTACCATATTTCAATGGTTTAACTTCTTGATGGATAGGGTTTCTAAAGTTATTTTGTGACTATGTCTGTTGAATGGGTAAGCAGATCTTCATGATTATATTTATATTTATATAAATACTTTCGGGTATGATTTTAAATGAGATTTTTAGGTGATCATGGGATTGTTTACTCACTGAGTTTCTATGAAACTCACTCCTCTCTTTTCATGTTTTTTAGAGCCTCAGGATTCTCCTACCGTCCTTCCACCTCACCCAGATACAGGATCTACTCTTTGAGCAAGTAGGTCACTTCTATGGAGCATACAAGTATATAAATGGTGGAGTTGATGGTAGTTGGTAGGAATGCATCGTACATGTGTACGTAGTCTAGATGCCTAATAGGACAGGGATTGTTTAGCCTAGGTCATTGCTTTATTTTTGTTATATATTATACAGGTTATATTAGCCATGTAGCCTTTTGTGTATATATTGGCCTTGCGCCTAGATGTTAGAAAAACTGGGGAAATTCTACTAGATTTTTGATAGAATTGTTATGTAAATGTCATACATGCATTTATAATGATTGTGAATATTTAGTATAATTTGCATTATCATACTTGTAGGGGGTTTCCTACCAGTGACCTCCTACGTTGGTTACATTTCACGGGTTGAGGCGTAACATTTCAAAAGCATATTTGTATGTTGTATATATACATGAAATGGTTTGCTGTCATAAAAAAATTATGCATTTTCATCTTGTTTTATGTTATTAGAATTGGTGATTCTATTTTTCTATGTAATGAATAGATATGAAAATGTATCAGCAGGTTTATATATGTTTTGATAAATGTTGCTTACCCGAATAAGGATTTTTATGCTACGTGATATTTTTTGATTATTGAAGAGGTCCTGGATCTACTAGAAATTCATTAGTAACCTCAGGTGCACTTGTGACTAGTTGATGTGATGGTGTAATAAGGGTGGGCGGTTGGATATATGAATATTCAACCGGTGTGTCTAGATGGATTTTGGGCGAGATGATGTTTATGATGTATGATATTATGGTTACATCTAGGGATTTTCCTTGGAATTCTAGTTAAGTGTTTTAATTAATTGAGTATTGATAACTTTTAGAAATCTTTATTAACTTTTTTTCGTATTACGTAATGGTAGCATAATTTGATACTTATTAATATGTTGTTGAATATTATGTTTTCAATTACTTGATTTCCTTATGGAATGATAGCTTTTAAATTTATTTTGAGACTATGACTATTGAACAGGTAAGCATATTTTACACAATTATATACTTTTGAACATGATTTATAAATGGGATTTTAGTGTTTATGGAATTGTCGTTTGAGACTATGATTATTGAACGGGTAAGCATATTTTGCACAGCTATATACTTTTGAACATGATTTATAAATGGGATTTTAGTGTTTACGGAATTGTCTGCTTCCTGAGTTTTTATGAAACTTACTCCTTTCTTCTCCATGTTTTTCAGAGTCCGAGGATACACTCACGACCCCTCCACCCTATCCTAGTTCTGGATCTACTCACTGATTGAGTAATCATGCAGAAATCAAAGGTATATAAATGTTGTAATAATGATAGTTAGTTTAATGGTTGTATATATATATTTTGTTTGGATGAAGCCTTGTAGGGTTAGCCTTGTGTTGTTTAGGTTGCTGTGATCTTAAATTATTGCACAGGTTGTGTTTAGGGTATATAGTCCTTGGTTGTTGAGTAAGCCTCGTGACCGGATGTTCAAAAAAATAGAGGAAATTTTATTAGATTTTCGGTAGAATTGGATATGTCTATATATGATTACAATACTGTGATTATGTGTTTTAGCATATTATTATGCATTATCAGGCTTGTAGGAGGTTTTCTAACAGTAACCTTCTACACTAGTTACATGCCGAGGATTGGGCATAACAATAATGATGTGTCCAAGATAAAATTTTGAACATAAAAAATAAATATTATTACTTGATGAACTCAAACAAAAAGATTGGTGGTTCATTTTGAACACCTGATTTGAATTTATAATGGGTTAGATTATACATAATTTAAATATCATAATTTGTCAGAAAATTCAAAAAGGTAGTCTATCCAAGCCAAACAAGATCAACTTTGGTAAATATATAAATTACAACAATATAACTTTACTAAATGAAAAAAACTTAATTTTTTATAATATTGATGAACGTAATTTATATGCATTTTATATCCCTTCTATACTTAGTCTTTTATGATGATTTTGTGCTAAATTGGATATTTGTAATTGGTTTCTTGATTTGGTTAGTTTTGGATTAATTCGATAATTTAACACTATTTCAGATTTTTGGGTGTATCTGGAATTTTGAACTACATTTTTTGGTGATTCTTATGTATTTGAAAAGTTAAGAGAAGACCTATGTTGCACGGATACCGACACCCAGATATCGACACAGGGATATGGTATTATCAAAAAATATAGGATACCGACACGTGGGGGGTATACGTAAATAATAAAAATATAGGGGTATATTTGTAAATATTAAAAAATATTGTGCTTATTTGTAAATTTATATTGTAATTATTATTTTTTTCATATGAAAATAAGTACTCATAGTATTAAATAACAGGGCATAACAAATAATAAGCTGAAAATCGAGCTTGACACAGGTGTTGAAATAGAGAATGCGTGTCCAAAGTTTTTAAAACTACGAACACGGTCCTGGAATCTAGCTTGACACGCGTGTCAAAATAGGGAATGGGTGTCTGAACTTTTTGAAATTACGAACACGGCCCCAACATGTTTCGTGTCGGTGTCAAAAATGTTTTCGACACGCGGACACGGCTGCTATATGAAGTGTCGGTGCATCATAGGAGGAGACTATACAAATGTTATGTATAGTCCAAAGCCCAATTCAACTGTTTAGAAGGTCAAATTTAGTTCAGAAGCTGAAGTAGAGTGCTGACCTATTGACCTAGAATCAATCTCAGTATTTTGACCATATTTGGTGCTTAAGACCTTATTTTGGTGCAAACCTAAGCCTATTTGATAGCTAAGATCCACCATTATAACTTTTATGAGGGCTCAAGGTTAAAACTCGCCATTTTGAATGAGTTATAGAGTTATGAATTTAAGCGATGAATTATGTTATAAGTCGAACTACTTTACAAAACTTTTTTAGTTTTTAGCCCATTAGTTAAGTTAGGAATCAGATTTTTGAGTAAGGTTAGGGGCATTGAATTTCTAAGAGAGAGGGCTAAAACTTTTATGAAGAAACTCAAGTCCAATTGTGCCTCCATCTAACCCTAATCAACATTCAAAGTAAAATGAGAGATGTAGAGTATAAAAATGTGAATTTAGTAGTCTTCTAGGAAGCTTTTCATTTTCTCTCATTTTTGTAATAATGGAGAAGCTCTTCTAAGGTAAGAACACTAGTCCCTTTTAGATCTTTTGTTCTTTTTTATTTTTATTTTTATTTCTTTTACAATGTGTAGCTAAACATTTCATTTAATCTAAGAGAAATGTTGTTTCAATTCTCTTGTTAATTGTGGGACCTATTTCTATTGTTGATTTATTCCTAATTTGAGATCTTTGTTTCTCTTATTTAATGGAATTAATTACTTTGAATAATTGATTAATAGGTTCCATTTTACTTGTTAGCTAAACTTTTGTAATCAAAGTTATTTATGGTTGTTTGGCTTGAGTAGTAATAGGGTTTTTGATTATGCATTGTTATTAGTCAAGTATTCTTAAGAAATAATGGGTGATTTATGAATTTGCTACAAAGGTGAGTTTGTTAATCAATTTTGGTCTTTTCTGGTTTCTAATGCTATTGTTAAGTTGATTAAGGTGTTATGCTTTGATTAATTCAGCAACAAGGATAATTCAGGTGTTGAGATAGGTTAACGAAATTATAAAGAAATTAGCAAGAATAATGTTAGGTACTAGGCCTAATTTAATTCTTATATAAGTGATCAAATAGGGAATAAACTTTTGTATTTATTGTAAATCATTGAATTGAATGTAAGAGTTATTTGGATTGAAGCTTTTCCACTTAGAGTTCCCTTTCTACATTTAATCTTCTTTGTTTACTACTACTAGTTGTTTATTCTTACATTCTAATTAGATAACCAACATCCCCCTATCCTTTACTTTTATACACTAAATTAATCACCGATCCTTGTAGATCGACTTGGACTTATCTAACTACAAGTTAGGATAATTCAGCTTATTATCTTTGTTAGTTTTGACACTTGTCAAATTTTAATTGCTCATTTGCTTGTTTGAATCTATGTCACAATACTTTATTAGTTTCTTTAATTTTACAATCTTTAAAAGGTTCTCTTGATTTGTGCTATACATGTGAAATTTGGATAATAGAGATTAGATAATAAGCAAGTTTATATTAATGCATTTTCATGGAATGGAATTGAGTAAAATACTTGCTTATCTTAAACACTAAAAGAGCTACTAATTTGATTTACTTTCCTTTTGAATAAAATTGCTTTGCTAGTTAGTTTTAAGTTCTCAAGAATGTTGCTTCATAATGTGCTATGTCCCATAAAATTTTGATTGTTTCCTTGCTTTTAGTTTTGCATTCTTATCATTGTTGAAAGGTTGAAAGGTTAGTGTTAGAGTTTTTGTCTTGAATCTAGTTTGGTTTAGTTCTAGTGTCTTGCCTAATGACATGCAAGAGCTAAGCATGGGGGAATTAGATGAACATAATTTATACACATATTATATCCCTTCTATACTTAATCTTTTGTCATGATTTCATGCTAAATTAGATACTTGTGATTGATTTCTTGATTTGATCAATTTTGAAACTTAATTGGATTAATTCAACAATTTGACACTATTTAAGATTTTTAGGTGCATTTAGAATTCTAAACTTCAATTTTGGATGATCCTTATATCTTTGGAAAGGTAAGAGGAGGCTCTACAAATGTTATGTAGAGTCTCAAGCTTAGTTCAGTTGTTTAGAGGGTCAAATTTAGCTCAAAAGTCAAAAAAAAGTGCTGACCTAATGACACAGAACCAATCTTGGTATTTTAACCATATTTGGAGATCTAAGCCTCATTTTGGTGCAAACCTATGCTTATTAGATAACTAAGATCCACCACTATAACTTTCATAAAGGGCTTAAGATCAAACTTGTTATACCCTTTATTGAAGAACTATGAGTATAAGGTTTGCCAAATAAATTTAATAGTATTTTAATATAAGTTATTTGACAATTTATAGTTCTATAGTATTTGACAAAAATAAATAAACAAAATAAAAACAAGTGTAATAAATATATTTTTTAGCTTCATAGTTGTTGAAAAAGTTCAAAGTATTGATTATTTTGAATGGTGAATAAATGATATTGATTTTTTTTTAATTGGATTTACTGTAATTTATCAACTATACTTGCTTTAATTGTTTAAGTCCCTAATGTGTATTAAAAGTGTTACAGCTTTTATGATCTAGAATTTAAAATTATAAGCATATGAATTTGTATAGTCTTAATTACTATATCTATTATTATATTAGAGTTTGTCTAAAAGACCAAAAGTGCATAGTATATTTTTTTAGTAGAGCTAGTTTTGATTATTATTTTTGTCTTCTTTTAAGAGTTGATTGAGACAAAATATATTTGCTTATCTTTTTCTCTCAAGTTGTAAAATTTTTCTTTTTATTTAAAAGTCTTCCAAAAAAAGAAAAAAAAACATTTAGACTTTACCCTACTTTCCTTTTTCTTTCTTTGTTTTTCCTATTGGTCTCCTCTGCTAGGGCATAAATAGAACTCAAAATTTATTCTTTGCATTTTGTCTTTGGCCAACCAATCCCCTGGAGTGTAACACCTGAAAAAAAGAAAAGGAAGGACTAAAATGAAAACTTTGTAAGGACTAAATTAAAAATTTTCGTTAGGATGGGCCTTTGTAAAAGTCGGTGAAAAAGTCTAGGGTCAAAATGCAATTCTCCCCATTTCTTTTTATGTATATAATTATCTCCCCACTTGGTCTTCTTCTCTAGAACTCCAAAATTTTCCCGAGACTTCTCCTTGGCTCCATGAGACAGCTCCGGCGCCATCTCTTCTTCGACTTCACTGTCCTGCACGTCTGGCGGGTGAGCTGCTTCCTTTCCGGCGTCCCTTGTCTCCCCCATCGGCCAGTGCTCTCTTCCTTTCCCCTGTTTGGCGTATTTTGGTTGAGAGCTGCTCGATGGCACTACTCGACTGCCGGATGATCTCCTTCCTTTCCGGTGAGGTTCAAGCCGCCGTTGCCTTCCTCTTTATATTTTTGGCATCTTCTTTTCGACCAACAACAGCTCACATTTTTCTCCCTTTCTCCGATTGGTTCGGCCAGCAGTTTCACAAGCGCTCCAACGGCACTTCAACTCACGACTAGCTATCTTTTGGCACTTTGAACTCTGGTGAGTAATCCTAGATCATCAGATTTATTCTATAGTAACCCTACAGTTAGTTTCTCAAGATGCTTTGTTGGAAACCCCTTTGTAGTACTGTTCGGCTAGCCATCAGTTTTGGGCCATCGGTGGCGTTCCGATCGGTGGCAAATTGCCTTTTGGTACTTCGTAAAGTGATAAGCAATCCTAGATCATCCAATTTATTCTTAGTACCCCTATAGCTAGATGTCAAGAAAATTGTTTAAAATCTTGAAAATGCGAAGTTGATGAAATTAGAAAATTCTATTGTTATTTTGCTTTAGATATATTTCTGATAATACATGGAGTCCGTAAATGTCCGAATTCTGATAATTCAGTAAATTGAAGGTGAGTAGATAGTCCCACTCTTTATAAATCCCATTTTATGTTACAAGTGATTTATTAACTGATATGTTATGAATATTGATAAACTTGATTTCTGGTGATAATTTATCTTGAAATTTCAATCACATTTGAGATATAATTATCATAAGGAAAATTACGTGTTTTACCTTGATTTCAAATATTATATTCTGGAAACATTTAAGGTGTTATGAATTTTGGTAAAATAAATCCTTGGTGTTACCTTGAATATTGAATTTTGATAAAATGAATGTTTAAAGTTGAATTGTTATTGAATATATGAAAATATTTTACCATAATGAAAATGTGAAAGAAGTGAACCGAGAATATTACATTTCTATGAATGGTAAATGCATGGATATTCGTTTGACATGGGGATCCATTGGTAATTCCCTGGAAACCCGCAAGCGCACTTGTGGCTTATTGTACTATTGGAGAAATAAGGGGGAGATCTAAACAGGTGTAAATGGATGGACATGGGGAAAATCTGAAAAGCTTGTTACCTGTAGGAATTTCCTTGGATCCTATCAGTAACGAAAGGAATAAATTTTATGAAATATTTGCCACATGGAAATTGAATAAAAATTTTTAAAGTTTCATTAGTTTCTGTAATATTTTTGTGGATAAAGGAATATGTTATGCAATGTACTGTCTTGAAGAGAAATTTTCATATTTATGTAAAAATTTACTTTTAAGAGTAAAATTATAATGATATATTCTCA
>JANHAO010019971.1:0-13051 GCA_026873985.1 Saraca asoca
AAAAGTTAAACAAAAACCACAAACTAATAACTATTTAAGAGGTGATATTTATCATTTTTATAGGTACATTTTTCACTTATCAATTGACAAACCCATCAGGTCACTAAAACCCTGGGAAACAAAGAAAAAGGGATTTTATCATCTTATACAAATCATTTGGCTTCACTAATAGATTTGGAGGCCAATCAACTGCCCTCAATTTGATAGTCCAATTCAGTTGTCACCGCCTAAACGGCCATGAAAAAATGCACATTGAATACGAGAGTAATGACATAAGTTAGCATAAATAAAATAATGGCATGACAAATCATAGTTGCCAGCTTTTACTAGTGAACTACAGCTCCCAGTCCGCAGATTGCACTAAGAGCTGGGGGCTAATGTTGTGGAAATTTTTAGGAACCACACAAATGGGCTGGTAAAAGCTCATAGATGAGCCTAACTAATAAGGGCCTAACTCATCCAAGATTGAGGTCACTGGACCAAGACACTAGGTTACCAAAAACGAACTCAAGTCACTGGTTAACATGAGTTAAAGGAGTAACCTCAGGTCATGAAAGCATGGCCTAGCTCGTAGCTCATGGAAAGTATCCTTAACCATCAAGAAAGTCCATCCATTCTCCTATTTTAGCAAGAGTCTGTTATAACCATCTATCCTGATCTATTATGTAATCCTAATTAAGTCATCATACTTATCTATTATAGATTTACATTCAAACTGTAATCCCCCAACCATTATAAAAGGGGATGAAATCATTGTACATGGGGTATACAATCATTAGATACAAAACACTCAGCAAAGATTAATAAAAGCCATAGACGTAGGGGTTAAACTGACTTTAGCTGAATCATGTTAAAAACTTCTAGTGTCCCTCTATTTTTCCTCTCTCTCTCTCTCTCTCTCTCTCTCTCTCCTTTCACATACAATCTACCATTTAGGGTTTAGGACTTTTTGGTTGATCCAATAGTAATGTCCCTTGGTATGCTGATTTGGTGAATTATCTAGTTACTAGGACTTTACCTTTTGATTTGAGTAGAGCTAAGAAAGAAAAGCTAAAAATTGATGCTAAACATTTTGTGTGGGATGACCTTTATTTATGGAGATATTGTGTTGATTAAATTACCAAATGTATGCCTGATTCTGAGTTTCATTCTATTATTTCCTATTACCATGTGTATGCTTGTGGTGGAAATTTGGACCCTAAAGAACCATTAGCAAAGTTTTAAATTCTAGTTTCTATTGGCCTACTTTATTTCATGATGCATATGAGTTTTGCAAGTGTTGTAAGCAATGTCAAAGAACAGGTAGTTTGACCCATAGAAATGAAATGTTGCAAACCCCTATTGTTGTGTGTGAGATTTTGACGTGTAGGGCATTGATTTCATAGGACCATTCACTTCATCTTGTGGTTTCCTTTATATTTTGCTTGTAGTGGATTATGTTTCAAAGTAGGTGGAAACAAAAGCCACTAGGACTAATGATTCTAAGGTTGTTGTTGGTTTTATCAAGTTTAACATTTTTAGCAAGTTTGGCATTCCCAAGGCTTTGGTAAGTGACCAAGTGACCCATTTTTGCAATAGAACAATTAAGGCTTTATTAAGGAAATATGAAGTATACCACAAGACATCTACACCTTATCATCCACAAACAAATGGCCAAGCTAAAATATCCTATAGAGAAATCAATTCCATCTTAAAGAAAATAGTAAAGCCAAGCAGAAAAGATTAGAGCTTGAGATTGGATGATGCATTGTGGACTTATAGAACAACATACAAGACACCCATTGGAATGTCTCCTTACAAGCTAGTTTTTGGTGAGGTGTATCACCTTTTTGTGGATATACAACATAGCACTTTTTAGGCTATGAAGAGTTGCAACATGGGAATGGATGAAGCTGGTGAGCAAAGGAAGCTACAATTGCAAGAATTGGAGGAGATTCAGCTAGAGTCTTATGAGAATTTATGCATCTACAAAGAGAAGACTAGGGCATTTTGTGATATAAGGATTGCTAAGAAACGATTCCTAGTTAGGCAAAAAGTTTTACTCTACAATCCAAGACTCCAATTGAGCCCCGATAAGTTGTTCCCATTGGATTGGGCCTTTGTTGTTACTAATATGTTTCCTTATAGTTTAGTTGAGATCAAAATTTTAATAGCTGACAAGGTGTTCAAGGTCAATGGGTATAGGCTCAAACCATTCTTTGAAAGCTTCCAAGAGAATGAAGAAAAGGAAGTGGAGCTAGGAGAGTCGATTTATGTTGATGATGGTTGAGGAAAGAACCAAGGGACTGTCAAGCCAATGACATTAAACAAGCATGCTTCTTGGGAGGTAGCCCATGTGTTTACTCTCCTTCCCTACCCCTGTTTTTTTATGTTTATGATTTGTTAATGATTTTGTGCTTACATTGAGGACAATGTAAAATTTAAGTGTGGGGGATAGATTTTAGGATGGTTTTGTTTGGAATTTTGCTTTGTTTTGCTTTGATTAAGTGTAAAAAAAAACTTGAAAAAATTTTGGAAAAAAGAAAAAAAATTATGTTTTTGTTCTTTTAGGTGTTTCTCATTGATGATGAGTTTGTTTAAGCCTTGAGTAGGTTGTAATTGATTTTGATGGTTGCATAGGATGATTGAATAAATTGTCTTGATTCTTGAATTTGATTAGCATTATGATGAATTGGACTTGTTTGTAGATTAATTTTTGTAGACATATAACCTATGAGATTTTGAGCCATTTTTAAACAATTTTTATTAGGTTCCTCTTCTTTCTTATGTGTGATTTTCTTTCATGAAATTGTTGCTGTAGAACTTGCTATGATTCTTTTTGAGATTACATTGGCACATGCATGTATAAATATGATTAAGGCATTCTTTGATTGAGCTACTTTTGCCCTTTTAACTTACCTTGTAATGTACCATTGTTGAGCCCCTTTAAGCCTAATTGACCTTTTTCTTGTTATATAGACCATTAGAAAGCCAAATCTTGAATGTTTTTACCTTTTCCTAGCCTTAGGGATTAGTAAAGCATTTGATTCATTAGTGGGTTGGGTTCTTGAACAAGTGTGGGGTTGTGCTAAATGTTTGGTGAAATGGCAATTGTGAGTTTGAAGCCAAGAAAAGAAAAGAAAAAAAAGAAAAAAAAAGGAAAAAAAAGAGCTCAATCCATGTCAAGAAAAAGAAATCAAAAGAAAAAAATTGAATTTGCAAAAAAATGAAAAGAAGAAAGAGCTCAAAATAAAAGAAAGTGAAACAGTCAAGAAAATGAAAGATAACAAAAAAGAGAAATGAAAAATGTCAAAGTTGTGATGTAGATTTCAATTTTAAATTGCTCCTTTCTATGTCACAGTGCTCTATTAATCTCTTTGATTTTGCATTTTTCATATCTATATCATTCCTATAGCCATATTACAACCATTGTGAAGTCCTTTTGATTTATGCTATGTATGTGAATTGAGTAATGGAGATTTTATGATAAGCAAGCTTATGGTAGTATATTTTCATGGAATGAAATTAAGAGAAACACTTTATCATTTAAGCACAAAGAAAGTTGTATGGAGAGCTTACCTTGGGAGGTCCACCAAAGTTGATCTACTTGGCTTTTCAATGCAATTGCTTTACTAGTTGGATTTGAGTTTTGAGTTGTCAAGAATGTGCCTCATGAGATGCTATGTCCCTTGAAATTTTAGTTGTTTCCTTACTTTTGATTTTACATTCTTATCATTGTTGAAAATTTTAGTGTATTTGAGTCTAGTGTAGTTTTGTTTTGGGGTCTTGCTTGAGGATATGCAAGAGTTAAGTGTGGGAAAATTTGATGAACACAATTTATACATAATTTATATCCCTTATTACTTGGTCTTTTGTCATGTTTATGTGCTTAATTGGACACTTAGGATTGGTTTTGTGGTTTCCTAAGTTTTTGTGTTTAATTGAATTTATTTGGTAAATTTACACTATTTTAGACTATTTTAGGATTTTTAGCATATTTGGAGTTATGAAGCTCAACTTTGGGTGATTTGTATGTCATTGAAAAGCTAAAAGAAAGATCTAAAAATGATATGAAGAGTCCTCAGCCCAGTTCATATGTTTTGAAGGTGAAAAAAAGCCCACAATTTGGAGTAGAGTGTAGTGTTATGACCCAAAACCTATCCTAGTGTTTTCATCCTAAGTGGAGTTCTAAAAATCATTTTGGTGCAAACTTAAGCCCATAGGATAGCTAAGTCTACTACAACAAATTTTATGAAGGGCTTGAGAGTAAACTACACCTTTTGATTTAATTACATGGTTGTGAACTTAAGTGTTGAAAACTGTTAGAGGTTGGACTGCATAGAAAAGCTATCTTGGTGTTTAGCTGATAACTTAAGCTAGAGATTGAGTTTTAATGTAAGGTCAAGGCCATTAGAAAGTTAAATGATATACCTACATTTCATTTGAAGATTTTCACATCAAAATAGGCCCCTTTCCAACCCTAAACCATAGCCCAACTAAGAGGTAGTGCACTAAACTTATAAATAGATAGCTGAGCCTCTCTTGTAATATCTTTTTACTCAGTTTTGTATTGTCTATAACTTTTGGATGAGAAGAGCTCTACTAGGTTAAGACTCCATTTGTAATTAGGTTTACTCTTTCCTTTTTTAATGTCACATTTTACTTTTCATTAAAATGTAACTAAATTCTGATTTCAATCTAAGGGAATTTCTTCACCAATTCTTTCTAGATTGTGAGACTTGATCTTAATTTCAATTTATTCCTAATTTGATTCTTTTGATTCCATAATTTTACTGCATAAAATTGCTTTAGATGATTAGTTAATAGGATTTGACACAATCCAAAATATACAACCTTGGTCTTTGACCATTTGATGATGACCATTCAATTGGGCCAAGAACGAGTCAAACAAATTGAAGCCCAAAAACACCAACCTATGGAAGTTTTAGGAAGTGTCGAGCCTTTCTTGTGAGTCAAAGAATAGATTGTTTTTTGGGCTCTTAGGTCAAATGGTATCCTCTAGGATGAACATTTGAGTTTTGCTTTTCTTTTGTTCCTTCACTTACAAAGAATAACAATGAGTTAGTATAGGTATGTGCAAAAATGTCTTTTTATACCAATTTCAATAATAAATTGTCACAATAAGCATGGCATAATCCTTTAAGCAACAACTTGATGTGTGCTAAAATAATCTTTTATGAGGAGTGTTTTACTTTCTCCTTGCATTTAAAAGCATAGTTAGTTTCCATTCAACTTTGTATAAATTAAGTAAAAATATTACATATCATTTATCCAACTATTTATGATGTAGCAAGAAAAGCTATAATAACAAATTTCAGAATATGGCAACAACAATAATGTCTAGGTAAAGTGACAACAATTTCTGGGATAAGCTATTTAAATCAAGGCATGTTCAAGTCAAAGCATTTCATGCTTCTAAAAAGAGATCACTTGGAAGTATATTCTATGTAAGTATATGTAATTAATGATTCTATAAGTATTTGGGTTGCTCTGCCTAGAATGTCACCATATATTCCAACTGCACATAGAAAGGTTAGTGGCCTTGTGCTAGCAAGCCATACCAGCATTCAACAACTTCTTAGCAAGTGTAAGCTAGGAGATAATAATCTCTCAGAATTTGATGAATCAAGGGACATAATTAAGAAATCCCTTTATTGATTACATCTACATCTACAATGTCCTTGACCAGAATATTGAAGATGATTAAAGCAGACACCAAGTTGTATATAGACAAACTTCTAGAATTATTTGATCTTGTAGTTAGATCTAGTTATGAGTGTAGTGCCCTTAAGCTTTTATGGAATTATTATAGAGTTATTTATCTTTTCCCCCTTATAGACATAAATTCAAGTAAGCAAAAAATATAGATTATATATACAAGGTTTGCATAGTAAAAAGGTAGTAGTAGAACTATCTCTTACTCCCATTCCAAGCAATGACACTATGAGTGTCATGTCAACTTTATATTTCTACAATAAATAGGAATTTCATAATTTATATGGCATTTGTGATCAATTAAACACAAATTCTAGCTTTCTACTAGTATGATTTTTTAGTGTTTTAAATAGTACAAAGTCAAGTGAAGCTTTTCAAAAACAAATATATGATCATGTGATCATAACATGGTCTTTCTAGTCATAAAGAATAGCAAGTCTATTATGTGAAGTCTAAATTCATGTAGCTAGTCACCCACTCATGAAATAGAATGATTTTCTTATACATAAAAGTCTAGGATGTATAGCTTTCTTCCTTACACAGGATATACATTTAACACTTGTCTTTTATAGCTTTAAAGGATGATGACATTTTAAAACATTTGCATTTCACCATGAGGCTAAACCACCAGCTTCAAATGTTCATCATGACAAAAAAAACCTCTGATTAAAAAGACAAAAGAATATAACAAGCATAAAAAAGTCTAATTATCAACAACGGACATGTGGCAATTCACTTTTATTAGCCCTCAAATCCATATTCTCAATAGTTTGAATATATATCTATATTTTTAGTCACTGGGATCAAATCTATTCAAACAAAATTTAACAATATATCCTTTGAAGATATACCATTTTCCTTTATAGCTTTGTACTAGTTTTCACCACTTCCTAAACTAGGATGATATTTTGCCATATAAATCATAATTGACAAGTCTCTGCAAATAGTTTCCTGTATTTAGTATAGCCTTATTAGATGCAAAATAGGAGAACAATTAGACTTAGTTCTCTATGCTAAAAAGTTGACCTTTATATTAATTTCATATACAATTCATTGATTATGGTGAATGTTCATTCCAAAAATCTCTTCAATGTACAAAATGAGCTCTACTCTTATAAAATGAGTAAAATGTTTGTGATGATGCTAGTATTACTTACATGACTAGGCATATGTTTAATGACAAATACTTTTACTAGAAATTCAAGGTGTCTAAATTGTCAAGAATGTTTGCAAATGCAAGATAGAGATACTTTCCTTTACTAACAAAAATTGAGATTTAGGTGATGGTTCATTATTTCACTATGGCTAATGGCCTAGTTAGCCTTTGCATCAAACAGCTAGTGCGTGTGATTCAAAGCAGTATATCTAACAGGGATATGAAATTTAGGATTGAAGAAATTGTACCTTTGAAGGTGCTTTTAGGATTGAAAGCTCTTGTGTGTGAAAGAGAAGTTCCTTTGTTCTCTGAGGATTCTTTAGCATTTTCCTTGCTGAAATTTTTACTGCAGTTGCTACTTTTTGCCTTCCTAGAGTACTAGATTTAGTTTAGCAATTTGCTTAGTGCTTAAGAAGTCAGATTTGACTAATTCTATAAATAAATTAGTCAAAAGTAGTTGGATAGGTGTCAACAACAGTTGCCATGAGGTTTAAAATAGAAATTATTCCAAGTCCCCGGCCTTCTTCCTCAATAAGCTGTGCCAATAAGCATATGAGAATTCTTGCTCTGTACTTATCCTCTAAGGATACTAACTCTGTAGTTGTCTCTATTATATGCACACTCCATTGGCTTATAAATTTCTTTGACTTAGTCAAGAAAATTGGTACATACTACTTTGGCTTAGTGGCAATGGCTGTGGCAGATGTAGTAGAAATCAAATGAAAAAATGTTTCAGCAAAATTTGGTTTGTTAAACTCTACCAAGCCTCTACCCATCACTTTCTTGCGGGTAGCCTTGCAATATTTATTCCTTGGTTCAGCAGATCTCTTCATTTTGGCCAGCATGATGGAATTCCTTCTCATCAAGAGAGACAAGCATGAGATATTTACCTAACTTGTTGTTTGTAAATAGTTATTCATACCACTTTCAAAAGAGTTCAAATCATGTCAAATGGCTCCTAATCCAAACAAGTAGAAGCATCTGCTCTAACCACACCATCATGCCCATTAGACAAATAAGGATCTAAAGCAACATCTGTGCAGATAACTAGATGAAGGTATTTATCCTTAAGCAAACATATTGCCTAGGGCACTATGCCATCCTCATTGTATGCTTCATCTCCTATAGGAGACTAAAGCATCTGGAACTTTGGGAAAGAGCCATCTAAGTAATAGAAACATGGATCCACATATTGTAGGACATCTCATCTTCATTTAAAGCCAATTCATTTCCCTCATACATGTCAATATCTTAATAGAGAGTTGCAATTAAGGCATCATAGTTTGGATCATCTCTCAATGAGCATCGACTAGCACAATGTGTGCAACAAGCAAGATATTCATGTTGAAGGAGTCATTCAGATTCATGCCCGATATTAATCTAGTCAAGCATGTTAACAAATAACTAGAATGCCTTAATACATCCTGATGAGTGGCGATGAAGTAATTGAATTCTTCTTCCATAGTGGGTAGCGACGATGGCTGGGCTTCTACCAAGATAAAAAGCTAAACACCTTAGCATGGCTGACTGAAGAACTAAGAATGTGAATCGATTGGACGATTGCCATCTAAAAACATAGTAATAGATCTCTTGTCCATGAAGAAGAGAATGACAATTCTTAATATCTACCATCCCCCTAAAAAATTAGCTATTATCGCTCCTCCTTGTCAATGTGGAAGATAACATCTCCACCAAACAAGAACAAAATCAATGAAAAATTGGTGGTTGGGAAAGCCACAGACGATGCTAATGACAAATCTTGATCTTCAAGACCTACAAAATAAGAACCCAAGTGGCTAGAATCAGGGCTCCAGAGAGCACTTTGATGGTCAAGTTAGTGATCTTGTAAGAAGGTAAAAAGAGAATGAGAGTGAAAGTCCCTTATCAGGAGTGTATACCTTGGTTTATATAGAGGAGTGATGCATAGGCTGATATTTTTGGGCTTGGGTCCATTCGACTGATTCTTGGCTCAGTCGCATGGTCATAGACCAAGGCTATATATTTAGGACTATGTTAGGATGCATTAATTAATTATTCATTATGATTTGATGCTCATTAAATTTTCATGGCCACTTATGGTTGTTAGTGGCTGTTTGGTTGATTTAGCAATAAAGGTTAATTTGTCGTTGCGGCTAGTCAATCTTCCTTGGGAATTAAGGTTAGTTAATTGGATTACTACTAGGGTAATTCAATCAATTAGATCTAATCTTTTCAAAACTTAAAGCTATTGATAAATAATAAGAGCCAATTAGATACTAGGCTCGGTTGGCTAGTTTAGAAGGAAATTAACAAGGTTTAATTAGATGTTGGGTTTAATTCATACCTTGGTTAGGTGGTCAAATGGGAGTGAAATATTTGAGTTAATGATCGGTCAATGAATTGGTTGTAAGAACCTCATAGATTGAGCCTTCCTACATCTAATTTCCCTTTATTGTTAATTTTATTTTGCTTTCCATGTAACCTGTTTAAGTTAATTTTTAATTGTAGTTAGGTAGTTCCATATTGTCATACATGTAAAATAGATCACTAGTCCCTGTGGGCATGACCTAGACTCATCCTAGCTACTTGCTTTGGTGATTTAGTACTAGTTTGGTCCGTTCTAATAGCCTATCACTTGCCCATAAAGATGATACCGTCAAAGCTTTTGAGAGATTTTGCAAGAATGTTCAAAATGAAAAAGGATCAAATATCATGAATATTAGAAGTGACCATTGAGGAGAGTTTGAAAATAAAATATTTGAATCCCATTTGTGAAAATCATGGTATTAATTATAACTTTTCTTGTTTAAGAACTCCTCAAAAAAATGGAATAGTGGAAACAAAAAATAAGACATTACAACATATGGCTAGAACCATATTATATGAAAACAATCTCCCAAAATATTTTTAAGCCAAAGCAATAAATACTTCTTGTTATATTTCAAATAGATGCTTCATAAGGCCCATATTGAAGAAAATTCCATATGAACTAGGGATGGATAGAAAATCCAACATTGGTTGGTTGCAAATATTTTGTTTTAAATAATGGAAAAGAAAATCTTGCAAAAATTTGACTCAAGAAGTGATGAAGGTATTTTTGTGGGATATTCTACAACTAGCAAGGGTTATAAAATATAAAATAAAAGAATTGTTGTCATATAAGACCATACATGTTGTATTTGATGAATCTAATAACTCCTTTTTGAGTGAGAAAGAACCAAATAAGCCAGAAGAGCAAGTAGATTTAAAAGAGCAAGCTCATTCAAATGAACAAGGCAAACCAAAAAACAAGCAAATTTCCCTTTCAATTTGGAAGAAAAAGAAGACAATCCATCCTTCGAAGAACATCAAAATGATGAACCACCCATCGAGGAAGTTAAAAATATTCCTAGAGAGTGGAGATACCATCCTAGCTATCCAAATGAGTACATAATTGAACATCCATCACAAGGGATAAGAACTAGGTCCTCGCATAATAATACAATAATCTTGCTCTTCTTTCTCACATCGAACCAAAGAACTTTCAAGATGCTCTCAAGGATGAAAGTTTGTTAAAGCCATGAAAGAGGAACTCACTCAATTTGAAAAAAATTAAGTATAGAAGCTAGTACTAAAGCTAACGGATCATCTAGTCGTGGAAACCAAATAGGCCTTTAGAAATAAATTGGATGAGTCCAGAAATGTGGTAAGAAATAAAGCAACATTAGTAACTCAAGGATACAATTAATAAGAAGGTATTGACTATGATGAAACATATGCACCCATAGCTAGACGTGAATCTATTAGAATGTTACTCTCATTTGCATGTTTTAAAAATTTTAAATTATATCAAATTGATGCAAAAAGTGCTTTCCTAAATGATGTTCTAAATGAAGAGGTTTATGTAAAGAAACCTTCAAGTTTTAAAAAGAAAGATGCACCTAATCATGTTTTCAAATTAACTAAAGCTTTGTATGGATTAAAACAAGCTCCATCAGCTTGGTATGAAAGACTTAGTAAATTTCTCCTTGAAAATAATTTCACTAGAGTAAAAGTAGATATCACACTTTCTATAAGAAATGTAAAGGATGATATTTTAGTTGACCAAATATATATTGATAATATTATTTTTGGATCCACTAATGAAGTTTTGTGCAAGGAATTTTCAAATCTTATGCAAAGAGAATTTGAAATAAGCATGATAGGAGAACTTACCTTCTTCTTATGGGTTCAAGTAAAACAAATGAAAGAAGGGATCTTCATCAATCAATTCAAACACATAAAAGAGCTACTAAAGAAGTTTGGGATGGAAAATGCTAAAGTTCTTGGTACTCCAATGAATGCATCCACAAAGCTAGATAAAGATGAGAATGATAACCTAGAAGATGAAAAATGATATAGAGGTATGATTTGATTACTTCTTTATTTAATCACTAGTAGGCCAAATATTATGTTTAGTGTTTGCCTATATGCAAGATATCAACCTAATCTTAAGAAATCACACTTATGTGCTGTAAAAAGAATTTTTAGACACCTACTTGGGATAAAAGACTTTAGGTTAGAGTATCTAAAAGATCATAACTTTGTCCATGTACAATATTTAGATGCTACCTTTTGCAAGTTGCAAGTTAAATAGAAAAAGTAAATGTGTAACATGTCATTGTCTCATATCATGGCACAATAAAAAGTAGGCCTCCATTACTCTTTCAACAGGCAAAGTAGAATATATGGTAATTGGAAGTTGTTGCACACAAATCCTATGGATGAAGAGGCAACTAGAAGACTAAGGTTTAAATTTTAATCCTATTTCCATTTTTTGTGATGATACTAGCATCATCAACTTAACCAGAAATCCAATTCAACATTCAAGAACTAAGGATATTGACATTAAGCATCTTTTTATTAGAGACCATGTTCATAAAGGGGATATTGATTTGAACTTCATAAATACAAATAGTCAACTTGCTAATATCTTTACCAAACCTTTCTATGAATATTGTTTTTTTTATATAAGAAATGACTTAGGAATGATTAGTCATAAATAGCTAGTTTGTGCATCATCTATTAGGAATACACATAAGCTCAAATTTTTGGGCAATCATGAAAGAGCATGATCCTTGCTCTTCTGGATAAAAGTCAAATCAAGGCTAACAGGTTGCATGAGCAAGGAGGGAGCTCTCCTAAAATAGGACCACTACCCAAACTCGATGGTTGAAATAAAAAAGAAAGTTCTTGGAAAAACACTCTTGGCATTACCAAGAATTCACCTTGCTCATTAAATCCATGTTCTTGTAGTTGTATCTCTTAAATACCATTTACTCTCCACTTTATTCTCCTAAAATCATGACTTCCAAACATATCCCTTGCTCCTCTCAAATTCCATAAATCCCACCAAGTACATCTCCTTGTATTACATCATTCAATCAATTCATCTACTAACCATAGATGCATTATTTCTATCAAAAGATTGCATTTAATTTTTCATAAATTAGTAAATTTAAAAAAAATCGTTAACTACATTCAATTTATTTTCATAACACTCTTTTACATTTTAAACCACCAACCTTTATTTCTTTGCTCCTTTGTTAATCTAATTTTCATTCTGTTGGAAAATTAGATCAAAAGCTCAACAGAATCTTAAATTTATTCCTAAACCCGATTCATGTTGTTTGCAAATTAATTCATAAAGTTTTGCATAATTAAAAAAAAGCTTAATGATAATGATTAGAATTATACCTTCTCGAGAGTTGTTCTCAGAATCCCTAGCTTTTAAATTCAAATTTGATCTCCAAGCAATTCCATGAACTTGCCAACAAACCTTATGATCAAGTCTTTTAGATAGTTTTTAGACAACTCCTTCAGATTTGATATTCAATGCCAATGGTGATCAACACAAACCAATTAGATACAAAGCCTCTACCAATGTTCATGTAATAGGTAGAGTAGGCAAATCAACCCTTTAACTTAAAAGGTGCTAACTTTTTGGGGAATCATAAATTTACTTGACTAGGGTTGGTGTTTGAATGCGAAGAAGAGAAGAAAAAAAAGATCACATTTGGGACCATAACACATGTGCTAGGTGATAAATGGGAAAAAAGGCATAAAAATAAGATAGTTTTGGTCCATTTGTTGATAGTATTTTGTGTTTTCTTAGTGTTTTTACTTTGATTTTATGTTTTGTCCTAGATACTACTCTTGGTTTGTGTTTTTCATGCAGGATGA
>JANHAO010019972.1:0-13028 GCA_026873985.1 Saraca asoca
CACGAAAATTATAAGTGTTTTACATCAAGATACTTGTGTATATTCATCTCCAACGAGATAAGGGCAAGATCCAAGCTTATTCCGCATTTTTTAGTTTAATCTAACTCATATTATCTGGGACCTACATGTTCCCTAGGAGGAAGAAGCTAGTTGCTGGTTGGTGGAGTAGGAGCAATGATGGAGGCTGGTGTAGTCCCTTTTGCTTGTTGCCATCTTCCACTGTCACTCCTTATGCTTGTTATGCATTTTTACAGACTACTTTTCTTGTTCTTCACTGATTTTCTGATAGAGTGTAGAGCTGGTGCAAGAAATAATCATTAGGCCCAAGTTTTATGTCAATTGGGGGCCTTAAAATCAAATTCTATAGAGGCCCATTTCTATAACATCCTACTTCTGTCTTGCAGCTGAAATTGCACACCCAAGATGATCAATTCAGGTCTAGAAGTCTTCTTAAGATTTGTAGCTTTATGTATTAACTTCCATTTGGGCTTAGATAAACCTCAATTGAACTTTTATAACTCCAGATATTACATGATAAGTGCTCAGAGGTTAGGCTACCTGAGACAATATTCTGGTTTTATATTGAACTCTAATTTTAGAAATCCAATTGGCTGATTCAACCCTGGAGGTCTTCATGAAAGTTTTAGATCTATGTCTTAGCTTTCCTGGAAGATAAGAATCACATAATTGGATCATTGTAGCTGGAGTTATAGCCAAATTATAGAAACTGCTCAAAATGGCCAAATACTGTAGTATTTTGTATAATACTCCCAATTGAAACAAAACTTGAATATGTAATAATCACAACTCAAATAAATCAGTTTAGACCCTAAGAAGCTTAGTGAGAGGACAATTAAATGATTAAAATTTTTTCTTATCACTCCTCTTGTCCATTTTTTCTGTCATTCCTTGCAATCCGATCACTATTATTTGTTGCCATTGGCATCATTCTGACTCTCTAGTTGTTGTTTGGATTCTACTCATCAAGAAGCACTTTCTACATGCCTCTTTAGTCCTTTTGCTTCAATTAATCATGGTGAGTCTTTCTCTCTTTAGCTTGTGGTTTTTGGGTTTCCCTGTTTTATGGTTTGTGTGAGACTCATTGGCTTGTGATTGAAATGTCCGAATGTTGGCTGAAACTGCTTGCCCATACATTTTCCCTTTGCCTAATTCAAATTTTTGGGTAATCTATTGTTGGACTTTCGGGTTTTTGATTACCATTTCAAGTCTTGCATTCATTTTCTTGGATTTATGGTTCCATCATTGAGTCCCCTTTGTCTTCTGGAGTCTGGGTCTTAGATGTGATGACCTGAGGTCCATATGACTTATCACATAGGAAATCACTAGCCTTAGCCCTTTGGGTAGGGTTTACTTGTAGTGACTTGACTGTTCCCCTTTTTCTTTCATGTAGATGGGCACAAGTCATGGACGTCAATGTCACCAAATAGGGAGCAATGACGAGCCTAGTTCTCTGGCACAGTAGGCACAACATCCCAATGAAGTGACCTCGAGGAGCGGTGAGGTCACTAGGGACTTTGCTACTTGTCAAAACCCTGTTAGGAAGCACCAACATTGTTTCTCTTAACTCTTCTTTTTTTTAAAAAAAATATATAATATTACATCTAATCAATTTCATTTAAAAATATACGGAGACTTTAAATGTTAGTTAATATGTTGGAATTGAAGTGTAATATCATATATTTATGTTAGTTGTTAATACAAAACTAACATTTGATCTACATCCATTCATATACATGCATTGTTTGAATTATTTTTGTCCATCTATGCTAGTTCCCAATAAAAACCAACATTTTATTTTTGTCTCTTCATATACTAGAATATGAATGATAAAATTTATTTTGAATTAGTTTGACAATTCTATAGTCTTGGTAAAATGAAAAATTAATTGTAATATTGTCATATCAGTAAATTAGTTGTATGTAAATAATTTAATTAATAAATTTTATGACTATTGAGGAGTCATAGTTTTTAAAGATTCATGGTTTAAATCAAAATAGTACAAATTAAATAATTCCAAAGTCAGTTCCTTAACTAAAATCGATGTCAAACATGATATTTAGTTTAGATGTCAGTTATTTAATAGGAACCAACATTGTAAATTTCTTTATATTTACAAAAATACTACCACACCTATATGTACGTTAGTTTATCTTTCATCTAATGTCTATTTAACAACATCGTTTCTACATTAGTATTGTAGGTCATAACCAATGACTGTGTAAAGTTCACATGCCTTACTTTACTAAGTCATATCAAATGACCATGCAAAAAATCCCTTCCTCTTTTACTGTACTGGTAATAGGGTATACTGGGGAGCAGTATTCTTATGTCCTTTCATGCCATGTCCTTTAATTTGTCCTATAGAACTGTTTCATTTCTATTATGCCCAAAAGTACTTATCCTATGTCTTTCTGATGTATGGGTGACTTTGTCCCATAGCCCCATGTCATATGGAAGATTATCTACTCGCAACCTTTTCTTGTATGGAAGACCTCATGTACATCTCCTAGTACACATAGGTCCATTAATATTTCTAGTTTGTTCATAAACATACGTGCGCATACTTTTATCTCTTATCATACTTTATCTTTTAATCATAGTTTAGGTAATTTTAACTACCTTTGACCAATCGATAACTACCTCACAAGCATACTAATTCTATTTCTATCTTTTGTAATGATTTCTATATGATGGTGTATTGTAATAACTTATAAAATGTATCTCTTGGAAGGAAACTTTATGTATTTTAACTAAATAAATACTTTAAATAAATAATTATAATTCATAAAATTAAAATAATATTTCATTACATAAATATATGAAATGAGGTTAATAAAATAATATTTTTAAAACAATAATTCTATAGATTTCATGGAAAAACTAATAAGTTAGAAATTTTATGAACATAAGTGACTTCAATAAACATTTCTAAAAAAGAATTTAGAACTCGTAAAACATAGATTTTATTTGAAATATAAAAGGATTAATTATTTATAACTTATATATGTTTCTTTTATTCCTTCTCATATACATATGCAAGGCTAGGATTTCTAATTTAATCCACAACCTAAACCATTTCTATATTCCAATGACATAACTCAATTCATACATTAGAACAATCAATTCATATAATAATGTAGGAAATCAATTTCCTAATTTCTAGTCTAATTCACCTTCCCACATACATTTTGACCTAAGTCAAAATTCATATAATCCTATATGCTAGGTCTAATCCATGATTTTGGCTTGTAATGTTTTTGACCTATTTCTAATAAACTAATTCTCCAACTACATTCCCCATAATCTAACAATCAAAATACATTTGGTAATTTAAAAAAAAACATCATCTTTATATGAAAAAAGAGCCAAAAGGGTGAAATCTCACTCACCTAATCATATGGATTCTTTACATCATACAACGCATGTCTATCCCTAGTATTACATCTGGCCTCTTGTCTAAGCCTAAATGCATTATTGAAGTAACTTTGATAAAGATAACCTAACTAATTGAATTTAATATAAAACTTATAGATAAGATTAAGGAAATCATAAATGTATTTTGCTTGGTCAATTTACCTTGAATTCAGGTTTTTGGATCAAAAACTACACTAGACTTCTTACAGACAAGGTTTTAGCTCTGGTTAATGCCTAATTGCACTAGGATTTTGAGATCTCAAATTTTGTGTGTTGAATTTTATCTGACCTGACATAGACCAATCAACCACTCTTTAGGAACCGGTCGGTCCTCCCTCAGAGACTATGCCCATAGTCAACTGGTTATCTTTCCAGACCCATGTTCGAATTTAGTCAAGTTAACCCCAGAGAGATGTTACACTTGAATAGGAAGATATCTTATAATAGAAAATTAACACTAACATATAACAATTAGAATTTGGGTCAAGCAAAACACCACATAAGCAAAGTATGTGTCATAAAAAAGCCATGTTTATTAAATAGATGTCCACGTATCAAATTTCATCTTTTTTAACATAAAGGTTGAACATGAGTAGCTAATTGCAATCTTGAAAAAAATGTGAAAGGTAGCATTGTTCAAATTAAAAATAGGAGGATGAAATTATAACTTTTATTAGAAATGAAGGAGTAAAATTGTATTTAAGCATATATGTATGTTCAACATAAAAGAATATTGTGTGTGTGTGTGTGTTTAGATGAAAATTTTCAACATAAAAGAATACCATCAAAATCGATGCTTTTTCAAGTGTTTAACAAAAGATTGGTTGGCCATAGTCCATGAATGGTGATATATTGCACTAGCATAGGTAGGTTGCATTCAATTATTTGAGGCTGTCTGCAAAAAGAGTTTGGCCATTGAAATAGATCATAGCCTCATGATTGTAGTGAAAGTAGTGTTGGTGGTAATTGTCTTTTTAATGATGGAAATCTCAAAAATTTTGTATATATATTTTAGGGTCCATTTGTTTCAATGGAAAACAAAATTTTATGGAAAACACTTTTCAAAGAAATTAAATTTCTGAAAAATGAATTGATTTTTTGTTGTTTGTATAACCTAAGAGAAAATACCTTCTTTTGTTTTGTGCATAAAGGAAAACTATTTTTGTTATTGAAAAATATCATCATACATACAAATTTCATATTTAAGGTTAAACTACACCATATTCATTTCGTTATTAGAATTGCTTCATGATAGGAGTCAACATATCTTTACTAGTAAAAATCAAAAGTTATGTATATTTTATAATAAAAACAAAATTGAAAGAAGAATATTTAAAACCTTATTTTTTTCATCTTTATCAATATTTCTTTATAAAATTAATACATATTTAACTGACTTTAGCAAAAATTGTTAACCGCATTTGCCAATTCTCTTAATTGTCCAAACACTTTTTTAGCATAATTTTCAATATATTTAATATCAACATTTGTAGAAATAAAATAAGAGAGGGAAGATGAGAGATAAGAGAGAGGCAAAGAGTGGGGTAGGAAGGGAAGCATAGATAAGGAATAATAGAGAGGCAAAGAGGAGGGAGAGAAAGAAAAAGATAAGAGATGAAAGAAGGATAAATAGAAGAAAGAAATAGAAAAGTGAGAAGAAAGAGAGAGAAAGATAAGAGAAAAAGGAGAGAGAGAGAGAATGAAAGGAAATGAATAGAAGGAGAGTGAGATTATGTAATGAAAGGTGATTTGGGAAAGCAATTTCTTTTATTCAAAAGGGGAGGTCACTTTCTTCTAAATACACTATCATTTTTTGTTGACCAGAATCTACTTTTTGTTATCAACTTTTGCTTATTTACTCCAAACATAGGAAGGTTAGAAAGACAATTTCATTTCAAAATGGACCTTTTATGTTAGAATAACAAAAGAGAGAACACTACATCAATAAAATGAGCAACATCAAATACCATAAGTTAGACATAAGTTACTAAAAATATGTACACTACTATAGAAACACCTTATATATCAGTTATTTCACACATGCTATGTCAGTTTAGAGACTGACATCTATCTAAGTGACGTGCTAGGTTAAAACAATCTACATGAATTTTTTAACTAGCATATATAACAAGAAATGACATTAGTTTCTAAGATATAGCTGGCGTCTTTTCATTTGGAAAAAAATTTTACACTTCAATTTTTTATGAATAATCAACATCTTTTTTTTCCACTAAAAATGTTGGTTTTTATCACAAACCTACATGTTTTATCAAACACTAAAGACATCAATTTTACAAAATAAACAATATCTTTTTTTAACCACTAACGACCACCAAATACATTGGTTATTTATAAAAAGTGACATTGTTAGTGGAGAAAAAGACATCGGCTTTGTATAAAAACCAACATCTTTTCCCTTAATAAAGAACCTTGTTGCTTGCTACATTTTTTATAAAAATCTACTCCTAGCTAGCTACATTTTTATATAAACTTGCTGCTATTTACATTTTTCAAAGATAACCATCGAACCAAAACAAAATTCTAATTTCAACAACTTCAAACATTTTATTTGATCAATAAAAAAATTGAAGACATTGCAAAACTAAATTAAAATCCAAACATGCCAAATTAATAACAAGCCTATATATAATAATCATTTTCTTACTTTCTGAGTAAATTCAATCAATTGTACTTCTCCTTTATTTAAGCCTTCTCCTGTGATGCAATTTCTATCATTGGTGAGAGCTTTGTGTAAGAAATATTTCAAGTGTTGCTATGTTCATCCAAATAAGTCCAAGCTACATTTTTATATAAACAATTCAAGAAAGTAACAAAATTGGTAAAATGATGTATGTATTTCATATAAGAAACCAAATTAAATTTATATGAGACTAATTATAGTATTCATACCTAAGAGCAAACCATTTAAGAGGTTATACAAATTGTATATTATTACCATATGACTAATTCCTTCCTAAGATAGTTTTGCTCCACTGAAATTAAACAATTTTATTATCAAGCCATTTTAATTTTAATAAACACATAATCAAGTATAAACATATTAACTAAAAATTATATAGCTAGTTGCTAACATATACAATAAACACATAATATATCAAGTATAAGCATCTAAATTAAAAATTATATAGTTACCTCCATATATAATAAACACAATTAATTACTTTCAATTTTTCCTAATATTTTTCTCTAGGAGGATCTTTAACCCATACCCCTTCACCATGATCATCTCACATGTAGAAGTCCTCCAAGTGACCCTCGTCATTCACTAGAGGTAGTTCTGAAGAGAAAAGAATATCATTACTTATCTTTTTTTTTCATTCCATTACTAGCAATCTGTCACTTCCCTTAAAGAACTATAGACCGCTTCTTATCAGTTGAGTCTATGATATAAAAAATATATTTTGCTTAGGATGCCATTATGAATGGTTCCCCCTTATGACCATCCTATTAAGGTCAACCAACATGAAACCTAACTTATCAACTCAGAATTCATTATTATTCTTAACCCATTTACATTGAAACATAGGCATCCTAAATTTGATGTAGTCAAGCTCCCTTATGTCTTTAATGACCCCATAATATGACATATTCATATATACATGGTTTTATCTTTGGAACCTAAAACATGTATTGACTAAGCCACCAAAGTAACCCCACTATTCTACATAATGCTCCTGCCATCTTGTACCTTTTATAGAAAAAATGCCCATTAATATTATATCCATGATAAGATAAGATCTCCATGCGAGGCTAATGGGCTAACCATTTTGTAGTTTTAGAAACATCATTTGGTGTTTGTGTCAAATGAAAACAAACTTAATTCTAAAACCAAGTGTTGAAGAAGCGGTTATGTTCAGCTTGTACCCACTATTCATTCTTTCCATGATTCTACTCTCTTGTAAAGGTCATATGCTAGTCCAAGTAAGGCTTCACTTTTTCACTATTATACAAGATATAAAGGTGTGCTTGTAACCATATTTCATGATTGATGCTCACCCCTCAAGTCCCCAATGTACCCTTACCTACAAATTTTCTCTCACGATAAGACTTAGGAACTTTGATAGCCTCTGCATTTGATAAGTATTCACTGCAAAATTGAACAACCTTTGCATCTATGTAGACTTCAACAATACATCTTTTGAGTTGATGTTAATTCCTCACATACCCTTTTAGGATTTTCATATATCACTCAAATAGGTACATCCACTTCAATAAACCCAACCATAGAGTTTTATCTCTCTCACTAAATGAACAACTAGATGCATCATGATGTCAAAAAAAGAAACTGGAAAATATATCTCAAGTTGGCGCAACATAAAAACAAATTTCATTTGTAAGTCATCCAATTTATTATGTTTATCAACTTTATTACATATTGCATTGAAGAAAAAACAAAAGAGTAGTAATGGCATGTCTCACATGTTTAGGTAACAGTTGTTGTATCAAAACATGATAATCATGAAACCTCAAACTGACTAATTTCAAATCTTTCATTGAAATAAGGCTTCTGATGTTTGGAGGATACCTCTGCGACACCTTAACACCATTAAACACTCATAAAAATATGGAAGATAAAAGAATATAGGCCTCTTTTTCCATGAAGTCTTATCACTAGCAAGTGTGACAAAAATGACATCAATATTTTTCACCCATTCATAAACCTAGTTTCTAGTTAATAGCATTAGAGCTTTTTCCTCCTCTGGTGACCTATTGAAAGTTTTTCATTGCCTATGATAATGTTGGGATTGGAAAAGAAATCTGTGATGATTGAGATACACTATCTTTTTTTCATTCTTAAGTTGACAAGAAGATGTATCATTCTCACAAATGGGGCATGCTTTATATCCTTTGACACTATATCCGGACAAGTTTTTGTAAGCTGGGAAGTCATTTATTGTGCAAAAGAGCAAAACATGCAACTAAAAAGACTCTTGACAATGTGTGTCAAACACTAACACACCTATACCCTAATCATCCTTAAGTCTTCAATAAGCAGTACCAAATAGACATCTATATCATTTCCTAGTTGTTTGGGACTCAAAATCATTAATGACAACATTATATACTTACACTTCATACGTAACCAAGGAGGTAGATTGTAAATCACCAATAGAATGGGCCTTATGCTATGTTTGCTATTTAGGTCACCATAAGGGTTCATTCCATCTATACAAAGTCTAAGCCTAAAGTTCTTACTTCACTATCAAATTCAAGGAACAATGAATCAAATATTTTCCATTGAGGAGAATCAATTGGATATCAAAGCTTGTCATTAGAAATCATCCAATATGCATACCATGTTAAGTTCTTGGCACCACTTGCAGGAGCAAACATGTATATATTATTGGAAGATACCATAATACCTTAGTCGGAGCCCTTTATTTTTCATGACATCACTCTTCTTCAATTTGTAATGTGATGCCCACATTTTGGACACTCATGTAAGCTTTTATACTTCTTTTGGTATAATATGCAATCATTAGGGCAAGCATGTATCTTCTTATACTCCATACCCATTAGGCATAAGATTTTCTTATCCTCATAAGTATGTCTTGAAGCATATCTTTCAACACTTCAAGTAAGGCCATGAGACTCTTGTCACTTCAACCATTCCCTGCTTTCATGTTAAATAATCTCAACACAACAGATAATCATGTAAATTTAGTACAACCTGGATACAAAGGATTTTTTGCATCACTTAATAAGCTTTCAAGGATATGTAACCACTTAATAAAATTATCTTTAACAACATCATGCACCATATCCTCCAATCGATCATCTAAACCCACATCAATTTCATCATTTTGGTACCCTCTCTTATCTTGATAACTACAAGACATACTAGACAATTCATTTTCATTGTGCTATATCCATCATGTATACCCTTGATCAATGCTACAAAAAAAATAAATGATTTTTTACTTCCTCTGCTTTCGCTCTCTTAACATAATAACATTTCACATAAGAACACCTAATCAACTCATTACTATTTGTAGCATGTTGATCAATAGTAAATCTAATAAACTCATTAGCCCCATTTGCATATTCTTCACTTAACCAATCAACAAACATCCACCTATGATCCATGACTATCTAAAATTGAATGAAATTAAAAACAAAAAACAAAGCAATGTTGGACTTTTGTTAATAAATTAAATTAATTACATTTTAAATTTTTATTTTAAAATTAAATCAATTAGACTTGATTAGTAAGCAATCACAAAATAACTAAATCATTAAATGATTTAACATCCTTTATTTACAATGTAAAAATGAAGCTACAATTACAAATTTAAAATTTCAAACATGCTAGAAAACAAGTTATCTATGTCTTGAGTATGTTCCTATGCTAGAAATATACTAGGGCATTTATATATTCTAACTATGATATGTGTCTTTACTTTAGGGCATGCAATTAAACATAATCAACACAATTAAAAAACAATTAGGGCACACAGTTAAACATATTCAGCACACAATTTATCTTATCCACACAATATCAATCATTAATAATATTCAAAAAGAAAAGTAGTTGTTACCTAAAAACAGAGGGAGAGTGGACAAGAAAAAGAAGATCGATTCCAACCATTGTGTGAGAGAGAGAGAGAGATTGAAAATGAGCTAGGCTTTTGTGTTCAGCGAGAAAGTGAGAGTGAAAGGCCCTTTGAATAACTAAAGATGAAAGAGGAGAGAGTTACAATTTCAAACTAGGAAGAGAGCGAGAATGACAATCAATTCTGTGAAAACTTCTATATAAATGGAAAATTTTCAACATAGGTTTTTTAGTAAGAACTAACATCTTCGTTTTCACTTACAAGCATGTTTCTCGTTATTGCCTCTCATTTATTTTGAATTATTTTTGTCCACTTTGGTTTTTAGATAATATATTACAATTTTCACAAATAAATTATCCAAAAGCTAATTATTTTATCCACTAAATAATGTTTAAATTCTTAAATTCTTTAGTCCAATTTAATAGTATTCAATTCTTGAAATATTTTGTAGTCTTAGTAAAATGGAATTATTTAATTGGGAATAGAAAAAATTGATGATTAGAAAATAATTTTTTTACTAAATAAAATTAGACAAAATAATTCAAGATCTCTAATATATTATTTTGTCCAATTTGTTATTAAAAAACAAAATGTTTTTTTAAAAAATAGAGATATCTTATATTACCTCTAATTAAAATATGTGAAGACTTTAGATGTTGATTTTTGTTAAAAAAAATCAATGGTGTTTCTCTTCACTTCTATTTTTTTCAAAAATAGAGATCTCTAATATATTAATCTAATTAAAATGTGTGAAAACTTTCTTAATTGTTTCTCTTCTAAAATATTGTAAAAGTAAATATATATATATATATATATATAACTCATAGGTTGTCACTTAATCTACTAAATATAATTATTATCTTCAAAAAAAAAAGAAATTATTCATATAGAGTCATAGATCATAATAGTCATAAGTTTCACTATATATATATATATTGATGAAAATGTAGTATTTGTAGCCTTTAGATGTCAATTTTTGTTTAAAAAAAAAAACCAATGAAGTTTCTCTTAACACATATTTAAAAAAAAAATAGAGATCTCTTATATTTCATCTAATTTAAAATGTGTGAAAACTTCAGATGTCAGTTTTTGTTAAAAAAACCAATGTAGTTTCTCTTAATACGTAGTTTTTAAAAAAAAAAACGAAAAGATCTCTAATATTACATCTATATTAAAATGTGTGGAAACCTTAGACGTCAGTTATTAAAAATGAACAAAATTTCTACATTTATTTTTTTTTAAAAAAAAGATCTTTAATTTTACTTCCAATTTAAAATGTATGGAGACTTTAGACATCAGTTTTCTTTAGAACACTGGCGTCATTTCTCTTAATTGGCCTTTTTTTTTTTTAAATAGACATCTAATGTTATATATAGTAATTTTCATTTTAGATGTTAGTTAATATGCTAAAACTAATGTGTAAATGGTTAAGGACGTTGGTTTTTATTAAAAAATCGACTTTGTTTCTCTTAACTCGTCTTCTTTAAAAGAAAAGGAGACATATAATTCATCACAAAACCTTCAATACATTATAAAACATTCAAACAAATCATATAATTAGTTACAATTATTTAACACAATAGTGTAGGAGGAACCTAGCCCATTATTCTCAAATTTGGTCAATTTTAGCATGAGTGTAAGGATTAGTACTCTAAAGTATTGCAAAATAGATATACATATAGAAAATAATATATCCACATATCATAGAGCAACACAATTGTTTTTGTAACAAAAATCTCAACAGATCCAAATTAAACTATTATATCTCTTATGGATTGTAGTCTTCCTTAATTTGAGTGATTACGTTACTCACATACCTTATTATAAAGTATCCACACAACTTTTACTTGTTAATGATGGCACAACAATAAATCAAATATATGTACTCAAATAACCATTTTAATCAAGTATGAAACTACTTAGATTATTATAAAAAGTATTTAAGATGATCAAAATACTTACCTGTAAAGTGATCCATTTTGTGTTCATGTTTTTCCTCTAGCTGCCCATGTAAAAATTAAACTTAGGACATCTATCTAATCAAATTCATGCAAGAAACTAGTATATTAATAAAGGAATTGACATATAATTTAAATCCCAAAATTAAATTTTAATTTACCAAATAACTCATGATTCAACTAAGATTTTGATATTTTTTTGTAGTGGATGTCCTAAGGGATCAAGTCAGTAAATGACATTTCTCTTCACATAAATCATGCACAGCATCCAATGATGCCTATAATAACAAAATATCAAATAAGTAATAAGAAAATATTAAATATCAAACTAGATACTTACGACTTGATAAATGGTGGAAAAAAGCATTGCTTCTTTTTAGTTAGGACTTTCAAGATCTATTTGCTTTTTTTCCTCTACGTGAAGCCTACCGTTGCCAGTAATTTTGGATGTAGAAATTTGGCATCCAGTCCCTTAGTCTTATGATAAATGAGTAAAATGCCTATTATTTTGTTGACTATCACCTCTAGATTAGCTATTAATTTGTGGTTTTGCTACACTTTTTGTCTTAGTTTAGTTCATTTGTTCTTTGGTACTGTTATAGTTTGTATTTGTCTTTTCAGGTTAGCAAAGAGACTTTAACAAGAGAATGAAAGCAAAAGTTTGGAGCACACTTGAATTGAGAAGAAGGTAGGAAAGAAGCCATGTGAAGAATCTAAGTCAAACCATGATTGAAGCTGAAGAGAAACAAGAAGCCAGCACCGAACACGGCCTACCTGTGTCTTGGGATACGGCCGTGTTCGGTGCAACATCCAGCAAAAGTCCAGCAAGCTTCCAGCTCGAAACACGACTAGCCTGTGTCCTGAAGCACAGTCATGTTCCAAGCCCAAAAATTGCTATATAAGCTGATCTTGAGCAACCTGAAGACACAATTAGTCATTCATTAGCTTTCATTAATTAAGATTACTTAGATTACAAGTTTCTTGATCTTTTTTAGAGTTCTTTGAGTTGAATTTAGGATTCCTTCTTTGTTTTAAGTTCTTGCAACAATCCTAGTTTATT